>JAXIVJ010015089.1:0-32620 GCA_036785665.1 Chirona hameri
TGTCGTAGGTGGAGGTCTCACATCAGGTGTCGTAGGTGGAGGTCTCACATCAGGTGTCGTAGGTGGAGGTCTCACATCAGGTGTCGTAGGTGGAGGTCTCACATCAGGTGTCGTAGGTGGAGGTCTCACATCAGGTGTCGTAGGTGGAGGTCTCACATCAGGTGTCGTAGGTGGAGGTCTCACATCAGGTGTCGTAGGTGGAGGTCTCACATCAGGTGTCGTAGGTGGAGGTCTCATCAGGTGTCGTAGGTGGAGGTCTCACATCAGGTGTCGTAGGTGGAGGTCTCACATCAGGTGTCGTAGGTGGAGGTCTCACATCAGGTGTCGTAGGTGGAGGTCTCACATCAGGTGTCGTAGGTGGAGGTCTCACATCAGATGTCGTAGGTGGAGGTCTCACATCAGGTGTCGTAGGTGGAGGTCTCACATCAGGTGTCGTAGGTGGAGGTCTCACATCAGGTGTCGTAGGTGGAGGTCTCACATCAGGTGTCCGTAGGTGGAGGTCTCACATCAGGTGTCGTAGGTGGAGGTCTCACACAGGTGTCGTAGGTGGAGGTCTCACATCAGGTGTCGTAGGTGGAGGTCATCAGGTGTCGTATACATTTCGCTTGAGATAAATGTGTCTGATGTGGGATTTACGGCTATAACACTTTTTAGAGACATGAATGCCTCGCGTGCTTTGAATATGACGGAGCTTATCTGCGTTACATCATGAGAGCTCACAATGTATGGCAATGTATGAGCTCACAATGTATGGCATGCATACCCGCATTACTCAGCCGAATACAACCCCGGCATAGATGACATCCAATTCGAAAACACTTCTTTATCACTGCAAGCAGCCATCAGAATTACATAAACGTCTTCATCAAAGAGGCGCCGGCTGCAGATGTATCTGAATTTGATAGCCTCGCCGCGCGCCGGTATGGCCGGCGCTCCCTTGGCCGGATCGCTGCACCCACCGCTCGTTAGCCGAGCTGCGGCGACTCATGCCGGCCGGCTGTGTTGGGCCGCTCGGCCGCCGTCGGCCTACGCGCTCCGCCGACCGGGACGAGGGTTTTTGTCCCGGACGGCCGGCTGCCGCCCGTGTGCGCCGATAAAAACTGCACTGGTTGGCGTCTGTTGCGAGTGACGCGCGTGGCAGGTGCGGCAGCGACGCCTGTGCTCACGCGACGTCACTCCGCTGAGCGCAGACTCACCCAGGCGTAAATTGATCTCAATGGGGCATTCGACATTCCTGCGGCTGCGCAGCGGCGGTCGAGGCGCAGTGATGCCGGTGGCCGGTGGTGCGCGCACGCGGTCCACCTGGCGGCCGGGGCGGCACAGCGGCGCGCTCTGGCGCGGCCAGAGGGCGGCCTCGCAGCCCCGGCCTGAATTATGGCGCGAGCGACTCCGCTTTGGGCTGGCTCTGCTGGGTAACTGCATCCTAATTGGCGTTATTTTGCAGCGAGCAATGATGCAGCGCGACGATAAACAACGAGCAATGATGCAGCGCGACGATAAATCACCACTATACGATGCAGAAGTGTGATTATTTGCATTAGTTTGATTCAGCTCGGAGGCCGACCGGCGGGCGGCGCGCCTCGCGGCGATCCGACCGCGCCAACAAATCTAAATTGGCGCTAAAACCCGTCGGTAATTAGTGTTCCGCGGCCCGTGCCGTCCGCTCTCCGGACCACCGGCGAGATGAGGGGCCCTGAGGCCTGAGCTGCGAGACGACGCCGCCGGCGGCGCTGCAGCGCGGCGTTAGTTCGCCTGCAGCCCGCCCACGGCGCTAGTGAGGCAGAAGTTGTCTGGCGGCCCGCCAGAGGCGCTAGCGTGCTGACGTTTGCCCGTCTGTCTGACAGGTGGAGCTGATGGCGTCAGAAGAGGACAGTGAGCCGCTGCGCTCGGTACCGCTGGTCATCAGCACCTACAGCGTGGCGGAAACAGGCCCGTCCGGCCGCGCCGTCCGCAAGGTGCCTCGCTCGGCGCTGGCCGGTGGGCCTGCCGCTGACCAGCCGCTGCTCGCCGGCGACGCGGCGCTGCTGCTGCTGCTGCTGATGGCACTGTGCTGCACGGCCGGCTGCGGCGTGCTGCTGACGATGCGGCAGCGCTGCTCCGGCCCGCGCCAGGCCACCGTCCGTCGCCCCACACCCTGCCTGCTGCCGGCAGTCTCCCGGTGTGTTGCGCACAAGTCGGTCGCCTCGCCGCTAGATGTCACTACGATCGCTGCGATACACCCTCCCCGACGGGTGTGAAGACTCCCGGGCCAATGTCACGAGTAACTTGAGAAAGGATGCGTCCTGTTTTTTTTTGGGGGGGGGGGGGTGAGTGGGCGAAGTACATGTGTATGTAGTGAATGAGTGTTTCCTTAAGTGTAGTCTCATTAGTAGCTTTACTATTGATTTGTGTCTATGATATGTGTTTTGTAATTATTCGCGAGGCGTTGAGATGGCAGCTAGTTTTGTAGTGTTCCTACTGTGGTGATGTCTGCTTTACGTTGTAAATGACTTGTGTGTGTTTGCTGCCGTCTTCGCTGAGATAGAGGACGGCTCACGCCACGTTCCGCGTCTCTTCATATTTCGAGCCGCTGCCGTCCTCATTAATCCTCAGTCACGTCATCACCAGATATTGTTGACACATCTGCAAAATTTATGCGTTCGCTCGTGTAGCCTAGAGGAGCCAAATGCGTTCCGTGTGGCGGCCTGGAATGCTCTCTGCTGGTACTGACAGCTGGCGACGAGGCGATGCCTCATCTGTCTTCACTGACCCGACCAGCCCGTCATCTGCCTCCACTGCCGCCGTCCGCCCCGGCCGCCGGCCACAATGTGTTCACCGCCTCGCTTGGCCGAATGGGTCACGCTGTGTGTGACGATTATCTGTGATACGCATATTCATGAATCGCTCCCGGTCGCCGCCGTTGCCGCGGCCGCCACGCGCGCTGTACAAATACGTGCCTTCGTGTCTGTGAATAAACCCAATCCGAAGAAAGGCGGCGAGTGTTGCGTTTCGGCGGCGATGGATCGGCCGCCCGGCGCCGAGTGTGGCGAACTCGGCGCACTCCATCTCCATTACGGCGGCGCGGCGGCGCGGGCCGCTCTCAATTATCAATTATGGCGCGGCAGTACAGTGGCGGCGAGGAGCGGCGCGTTGGGCTGCGCGCCGACGCCGCCGCCGCCGCCGCCGCCGGGCAGAGCCGTGCGCACGCCGCTGCCATGAAATATGCATACCGGCTGGGATATGGCGACTAATGAGGGACTCTGGCGGCCGCGCACGAGACGAGGAGCCGCGCACACGTCAGAGGCGTCAGTGCCGCCGGCAGCGGCCGGACGGACCGGGCCGTCACATTCCGTCCGCGAGAGGGAGGAGGGAAGGCCACGGTCAGACAGAGTCGAGCAGCTCAGCTGGCAGCTGTTCACTGCTCAGACGGCACAGAGATGTGCGGGTGATTAGTACCAATGCCGCCGTTAAACGGTGTGAGATATACACGTCAATATGACATACGATGTAAAATTAATCAGTATTTTTGTTAATCCTTCACAAACCGGCTTACATATGTTCGATTTTCTACCAAGGACCGCACGGAACAAGACCAATGACCAAAGAGGTTGATAAGCACTTTCTCTATTTTATGGGCATATGCTGGTGGAATTAGTGTAAATTGGATTGCAAAATGTTTCAGAGACTTCGCATCCGATTTCATCAGTTGTCACCATGATAATCCAGGTGGAGTAATGAGTTTTCTAGAGAGTTTTTTTATAATACCACCTCAGAAAACAACATGTTTTTCTTGGAAGGGGCAGGATGGTTTCCCTACGAGAAACCCCCACCGGTGGACTTGCACCCTGATGTACACCTTTCAATGTCCCTATTTGCAGATGAGATATTAAAAGCGCAGAGTTCGCGCCCAATCCCATAGTCACACTATCAGGCGTTTGAACCGAGCGACGATAACTTCCCGCTTGCTCCAATGAACTTCCCTGCTAACCTCAGTCACAAATCATGTTCCCTGCAGGTTTGCATTCGTTCCTTCATTTTCGTATTATTGTGTTATTTACCAGTAAGGCGCCGTAGTCGGCGATGAACGAGCGAGCGCGAAGGAAATGTATGGTGAATTTCAACTCGATAGGGCAAGTAGTTTCTGCGATAGAAAAAGGTGCGCACGTGCGCACGTGCAGAAGCACCCCGCCCCTGACTTGTGGCAAAGAGGCGGCTGAGAGGTCCCTAACCACACACTGAATTTAAACACAAACGGCTCGGCCGTTCCTGAGATATATAATAAGGGTGTCACCCATCCAGGTGCAAAGCCACCCATCCCTGACTTGTGGGAAGGCGGCGGCTAAGAGGTCCCTAACCACACACAAAATTCGAACTCAATCGGCTCAGCCGTTCCTGAGATATATAATAGGGGTGTGCACGTGAGCACGTGCAGAGGCATCCCACCCTTGACTTGTGGGAAAGTGGCGGCTGAGGGGGCGTCCTCACACCAAATTTGAACACAGTCAGCTCAGCCGTTGCAGAGTTTTACGAGAAAGCACTTTTCAACACCCCTCACGTGGCACGTGCCACGCGCAGTGGTAGTCACCCACATGAGTGAGCACCGATCTCAAACAGGGTAGGTTGGATGGGGCTGCTAAGCAAAGAAGACGAGCGAGCGCTTCGCACTCGCTCGTAATCATTAAAGGTCCTATTCATAGGTGCAATTTTACGCTACAATATGAAGGATACGATACGATACGATACGATAAGGATATCTATACAAATCTCTCGACTCAGGACGTGACTTCACTGCTATATATCTCGACATTTCCAAATATTTTGACAAATTTGGCATCATAGTCTACTATACAAGTGTAACCACGACTTTGGAATCACTGGACGACTGTTGGACTGGTTTACATCATACTTGGAAGACAGACGACAGTGAGTACGAATACGGGACCTCTTTTCGACGACTCAGATCATAAACGCTGGCTGTCTGCAGGGCTCTGTACTGGGACCATTACTTGCACTCATATATTTAGACGGACTCTCAAACAAGACTAAAAATTACATTATTTTCTTTGCTGACGACACATCACTCTACGCCTCACATACATCGGCAGACTTACTAGCGACTCAACAATCATTACAGCATGACCTCGACGAAATATACAAGTACGGTAGAGAATGGGCATTTAACATCGAAAAAACAATTCAGCAGACATTCTCATACAAACAAGATAATTCATCGCCGACACAGACATTCGGAGGTGATCCAGTGCCAATTCATGACGATCACACGCACCTTGGCATGACTTTCTCCAAAGACCTCCGCTTTCACCAACACACAAACACAATATGCCGCAAAATAAACAAAACGCTCAGTCCTCTGTATAGCATTGCAAAACACATACCAAGACCAATTCTAGATCAAATATACAAAGTATATATTAGGCCTCATTTCGACTACTGCGACGCCATCTATGACGGACACATAACAATACAAGATGCGACCAGACTCGAGACATTGCAAAACAGAGCTGCAGGACTGGTTACCGGGGGGTTATTCAGGACGCCTTCCGACAAACTACGGACAGAACTGGGATGGGACAGACTAACAATGAGACGACGTTTACATAGACTGACGCTCTATCACAAACTGAACGACCCAGGACAACGTTGCCCAAACTAAATCACAGCAATCATGCCAAACACTCGAACTCAAGACACCAACAGACAACTCAGAAATGCTAACATGCACACTAAAACCACCAGCCGCACATCATCATACCACAAGTCATTTTTCCCCACAACTTGCACACAATGGAACGAGCTGCCCAGCACAACACAACATCTTACACACTCCGCTTTCAAACAGCAGCTCAGCGAGCACCTGGGAGCGTCCGATCCACCCATTTACTTTACTGTTGGATCAAAAAAGGGGAATATTTTGCACGCGAGACTAAGAATGGATATGACTTATTTGAATTCTCATTTATTTAGTATTCAGAAAGCAACAACGCCCTCTTGTCAATGCAGACATCGCAATGAAACCATTAGTCATTTCGTCCTTCATGTCAAAATCATACGGAGCAGAGAGACATTTTGTTCAACAACATCTCCCAAACATTACTTCCTGACTTTAGAAATAAATCACCCCAGGACCAACTACAAATTGTACTATACGGGACAGACCACACCGGCGGCGGCGGTCGGTCGGTGGCCTTGCATTTCCAAAATTTCTTGCTAAATTCGAAACGATTTGCTGATCTTCCTTAATTTTGTTCAGCAATCACCACCCTAAATGGACGCGACGTGCCCGGAGGTGAGTGTGGGGGCTTCTACCTACACCAGAGCCAGCTGTGCCGTGGCGGCGGTCGCAGTTAACCATTTATCCTTCTTTTCAGACAGGGTGCCTTGATTTAAGCTTTTTTGCTTTTGCACCTTTCTGATTTACTTTCATATTTTGTTTAATTTATGTTTAATAAACTTGGTGATGATGATGATACGCCTCCAGCAAGAGCTGAACTCGGGATTGCCATATTCATGCGCTACCCCAAAATAGAAGCCATTTGGTATGCAGCCTGCTTTATATGTGCAAAGCTGCAGGATTATACGCAGCCCACGGCAAAATAATTACCAATAATGCGCGGCCAGGCCACGCAAGACGCTCTTTACGAACGAGCGCGAAGCGCTCGCTCGTCCTTCCGCGGTGTATTGGAAAAATCGGATTATGAGCGGCCCAACCCGGCCCGGCCCGGCCCGGCCCGGCCCGTGGCGACGCTTTTTAGAAGCTCATATCTCTGCAACCGCACGTCCGATTGACAAGCGGACTTCTTTGCTGAGCAGCCCCATCTAACCTACCATGTTTGAGACCAGTGCCAACTCATGTGGATGACTACCGCGTGGCGCGGCACTGCGCGTGGCGCATGCCGCGTGAGGGGTGTTGCAAAGTATTTTTCCGCAATAACTCCGCAACGGCTGGGCAGATTATGTGAACATTTCGCGGATGGTTAGGAACCCCTCAGACGCCACTTTCACACAACTCAGGAGTGGGGTGACTGCACGTGCGTAAGTCACAGTACACAGGGTCCCTACCTACACAGGGTCCCTACGTACACAGGGTCCCTATTATATATCTCTGGAACGGCTGAGCCGATGGTGTCCGGACACATTGGCGAATGTTATTTTGCCGAATGTCATTTTGGCAAATGCATATTGTCGAAAGACACTTTGACGACATGTCTTTTTGTCGAAATGTGAATATGCCGAAAGCAAAATGGCGAATGCCTTTTTGTCCAAATGCCTTTTTGCCGACGTGTCAAAATGTCGAAATGTTTTTTTTGCCGACATGTCATTTTGTCGAAATGTCATTTTGGCGACATGTGAAGAAAAAAATCGAAATGCCTTTTGCCGAAAGACATTTTGTCGACATGTGAAAAGGTCGAAATGCCTTTTTGCCGAAATGTCATTTTGTCGACATGGGAAAAAGTCGAAATGTCTTTTTACCGAATGTCATTTTGCCGACATGTGAAAAGATCGAAATGTCTTTTTACCGAAATGTCATTTTGTCGACATGTGAAAAAGCCAAAATGTCATTTTGCCGAATGTTACTTTGTCGACGTGTGAAAAGGTCGAAATGCCTTTTTGCCGAAATGTCATTTTGTCGACATGTGAAAAAGTCGAAATGCCGTTTTTGCCGAAAGTCATTTTGTCGACATGTGAAAAGGTCGAAATGCCTTTTTTGCCAAGCACATCCTGCTCCACTGCCCCTCCCTTGCTATTGTGGTTTTGCACCATTCACCAGGGCAGGAACGTAGCCAAGGGGGGGGGGGCGGTAGGTGATATTTAGAGGTCCGCACCATAAGCAATGTGACGCATTGATGAGAATGCATATCTAGGGCATAAGACTCAAAATTTTCGCGCCGGTCCGCGGCGCAATTTGTTTAAGGGTTCCAGGTTTTGAGCTTTAAAAAATCTTCCAGGTTGGTATAGCTGATTCCAAATTGGTGTCGCTGGTTCCAAAGTTGATATGGCAGTTTGCTAACAGAGTGGGGACAACAAGATATACATGAGATGCAGCGCCTGAGTGCGTCTGAGTTACAAAGGGCTTTACGTGTATGCTCGCGGGGTCTTTGTGGAGAGCAATGGACACAATCACGCCCCCAGCAGGGCTGCAATGGAGCAGTCTGCCGCACGCGCGGAAATGAAGGAGCGCGCCGAGACGAAGGCTGAAAGCGTCACGCGCACAAACAATATTGACAAATGACAATTGCTGCGCATGCCACCAAAAGCATTCGGCATTCGGGAAAAATAAATTTCGAACATTTCACATGTCGATAAAGTGGCATTCGAAAAAAAGGCATTTCGACTTTTTCACATGTCGACAAAATAACATTTTGGCAAAAAAACATTTCGACCTTTTCACACGTCGACAAAGTAACATTCGGCAAAATGACATTTCGGCTTTTTCACATGTCGACAAAATGACATTTCGGCAAAAAGACATTTCGATCTTTTCACATGTCGGCAAAATGACATTCGGCAAAAAGACATATCGACTTTTTCACATGTCGGCAAAATCACATTTGGGCAAAAAGACATTTCGATCTTTTCACATGTCGGCAAAATGACATTCGGCAAAAGGACATTTCGACTTTTTCACATTTCGGCAAAATCACATTTCGACCTTTTGACATGTCGACAAAAAGACATTTCGACAAAATGACATTTCGGCAAAAAGACATTTCGACAAAAAGGCATTCGCCATTTTGCTTTCGGCATATTCACATGTCGTCAAAAAGACATTTCGTCAAAGTGTCCTTCGACAATATGCATTCGCCAAAATGACATTCGGCAAAATGACATTCGCCAATGTGTCCTGTAACCGAGCCGATTGTGTTCAAATTTGGTGTGTGGTTACGGACCTCTCATCCGCCAGTTTCCCACAAGTCAGGGGTGGCTGCCTCTGCGCGTGCCCACGTGCACACCCGTATTCTGTATCTCAGGAACGGCTGAGCCGATTGTGTTAAAATATGGTGTGTGGTTAGGGACTTCTCAGCCGCCGCCTTTCCAGAAGTCAGGGATGGGTGGCTTTGCACGTGTGCACGTGCACACCCCTATTATATATCTCTGGAATGGCTGAGCCGATTGTGTTCAAATTTGGTGTGTGGTTAGGGACCTCTCGGCCCCCTATTTCCCACAAGTCAAAGGTGGGTGTCTCTGCACGTGCGCACGTGCGAACTTTTTTTGTATCTCACAAACTACTTGCCCGATCGAGTTGAAATTACCCATACATGTCCTTCGCGCTCGCTCGTTCATCGCCAAGTACGGTGACTTATTGGTATATAAAACTACAGATGGATTAATTATCACTGAGCGGGCGCGAAGCGCCCGTGAGGTTTCTCGTGAGGCCCGACCCGACCCGACCCGGCCATACAGACGCTTTTCGGAAGCTAATAACTTTGCAATCACTGCTCCGATTGAGATCGGGTTTTCACCTTTGGATAGGACCATCAAATCAATTTTGATCTTGTTATGGTGCGTTCTGATAGGGGTGGTACCACAGCACGTGGCCCCCGCAGATGTCGAAATGAACACAAATCATTCTTGTTCAAAAATGGCCTAATTTATCTAAGCATTCGTTTTTCATACGCTGAAGCATGCAGCCGCTCAGGACGTACTCCCTTTTGGCGGATGCGAGAAAGGAGATCATGTACAATTTAATCAAGCTTAATTTTTATGTTGGCATGCATGGAGGCCTGGCAATTTTTATGGAGGACTAAAAGGACTAAAAGGACTATGTAATATTACCACGCGTGCTCCGTACCGTTTCGTATTTCAAACCTGTTTTAGCTTTACTAGTGCGCGCCCGCTCGGCCATCGCCCAAAAAGGCGTTGTGCTGGTTTTATTGGCACATCGCACGAGAATAAATGCATATCATGCATGAATAGTGCCAGATTCGACGTTCGGCATTGCGCATTTAAGCACACACACAAAAAAATACCGCTATCTGATTCACTGCACCAGCTAGATCAAATTCCGCCGAGCGATGTCACCCGTATCGTGTTCTCTGTCCACCAAACGGACCGATTGACGGAGCTTTTATCTACGGAATCCCTTGCGCAAGGTTATTGTCGGCCGGCAAGTGGAGGAACTGCAGCAGGATGCGTCGTCTGTCGGGGTGGCGGCCGTCCCGTGCTGTCGATGTCTATCCGACGTGTGTTCAGTCGCAGCGGCTTTGTGAACAGGCGAACAAAGAACGCGCGCCTGCCAGACGGCGCTTGAAGCGGTGACATTTACTGCGGCCCGGCGCTCGCCGCCTGTCGCGCAACATGCTCAACACAATGTCCAAACACTCAGCGGTACGATCGGACGCCTGCAGACAGCCGATCGCCGAGTTATCCAGACCCGGTCTTGTGTGTGCGGGCATTGACGATGTTTGTTTGCTCTGCAAGGTTGCGTCGTGTGCGTGTTCTCAGCGCTCTCGTTGTGCACATCGCAATAACACACGAGATTATTCTGAGAAAGAGGTCACGCAGAGTCAATAGGCGTCTATTGGACCATAATTCTGCTGTATATCCAGGCTTGAACAGCCGTCAGCCGTGAGTAACTTTGCCGTGACCGTCACTCGCGCTTATATCGTCACCAAACAGCATACAATTAACGGTCTCTGTTTAAATGACGAGAGACAAAACAATATTTGTCCAAAGATTGTCGTACCATTTGCATGTATAACTCGATTACATTACATATTGCATGTTGCTTGATTGTATGATGCACTGTTCGATCTCATTTGCTGCAAGTGAACATGCATTGTCGATAGCCTGGCCATGTCATATGGCCTCCGAGACGACAGTTTTTAAGAAGAGGCATTTAATGGATTTATAAGGAAATCCTGTGTGGAGAGAAGGGTTTAGATCATCTACATTACAATAATCATACAGGAATAATGCATCATTTTCTCTTCCAGAAACTCCATCAAGCGATGCTGTTTTAGTGGCAACTTCTCAAGCATCTCAACGAAACACTCTGGGACGTCACGACACCACAGAGAAGCCCCTACTCACTCCGCTTTTGACCTTCAGACAAAAACCCTCCAAACAGGTTACTCGAACAAAGCTGAGAGCTCAAAATGGCACTTAATCTTGACAGTAAAAGCGTCTTCACGAACATCTCACCAAATGACATCATCATCACATCAGCATGCATGCAGGACAGTGCGCACGGGACGTCATTCCGGTCACCGAGCTTCGCCGGCTCCTCCATCGGACAAACCGCCGATAGTGCGTCACGGATCCATCCGTCACGGATCCATCCTCTGACCACTTCTTGTCGGGCGCCGGCAGATAATTAATTGTATCGTGACTGTCTCCTGAGTAGGTTTCGATGTCGTCTTAACTCGGCCGGAATCAATAGCAGCCGGTCGGCCGGGACCGCGCAGCGCGCGAGCCGCCCGGGCCGCCGGCGGACCGGTAATCGTGCCCAGGATCGCCTGTTTGCCTCGGTGCTGATGGAGGAATAACGTGCGTCAGGCGCGGACGGTCCGGGAGCGTCGCGTTCGTCCCGCAGGCGTCCCAGCCGGCTTCCCGGCCGGCTGGGGGTCGGCTGCTGTCGCTAACGAGGGTCGCAGGGGGAGGGAGGGGCGGTCACATGGGAACTACCGGTCCCGTATTTTGGCACTCCGGGTGGTGGGTAGATGTCGGAACTGGTGCGTGTCAGCCAGGCGCAGGACAGCAGGTCAGCCAGGCAGAGGACAACAGGTCAGGCCTGAGCAGAAAAACAGGTAAGATGCGTACACAAATAGTATGCTTATATTGTCGAAGACAGCTGCAATTTTACCGGCGTGTTGTTTCTCATTTCCAATCAATCACAAAACTAAGCTCTTACCTACAAACCTACGTACAAACCAACAAACCCCAAGCAAAAATGAGTGTCTTATTTCAACCATCACCTAGTGAAACCGCCCTGCCTTAAGTAACGACGCTCCAGTCTCCACCTCCGCACCACCGTACCTGTCTATATTTACACCAGCCTACAGGCTACACCTGCGCACGATTCAAACGCGCTCTCATCGCGTCCAACGGACCGCGGCGCCGTGCTCTCTCCCTGTCTCAAATGGCCATGACTTACGCCCTGCTATCTCCGGTCTCGCGTGATCGCTCCGCTCCCGTCGCGGCCGATCAGACCTGAACCCGAGTCCCTTGACACTAATTATGTCCGCTCTCCGGCGGCCGCTGCGCTGTCGGCCCGCCATCGGTGACGGCATCGGGCGGCATCCGGTGGTATTCGGCGCATCCGGCCGTCCGGCGCTCAGATGCCGGGGATAGCTAACGCTGGTCGGCATTAGGCCCCGGCTGATGACTCCCTCTTTGATGTCGCCGGGAGCGCGCGGAGGGCTGAGATGGAGGAGAGGCGAGGAGAGGCGAGGAGAGGCGAGGAGAGGCGAGGAGAGGAGAGGCGAGGAGAGGCGAGGAGATGCGAGGAGAGGCGAGGAGAGGCGAGGAGAGGCGAGGAGAGGAGAGGCGAGGAGAGGAGAGGCGAGGAGAGGCGAGGAGAGGCGAGGAGAGGAGAGGCGAGGAGAGGCGAGGAGAGGCGAGGAGAGGCGAGGAGAGGAGAGGCGAGGAGAGGCGAGGAGAGGCGAGGAGAGGAGAGGCGAGGAGAGGCGAGGAGAGGAGAGGCGAGGAGAGGCGAGGAGAGGCGAGGAGAGGAGAGGCGAGGAGAGGCGAGGAGAGGCGAGGCGAGGCGAGGCGAGGAGAGGAGAGGCGATGCGAGGAGAGGCGAGGCGAGGAGAGGCGAGGAGAGACGAGGAGAGGCGAGGAGAGGCGAGGAGAGGCGAGGAGAGGCGAGGAGAGGCGAGGAGAGGCGAGGCGAGGAGAGGAGAGGCGATGCGAGGAGAGGCGAGGCGAGGAGAGGCGAGGAGAGGCGAGGAGAGGCGAGGAGAGGAGAGGCGAGGAGAGGCGAGGAGAGGCGAGGAGAGGCGAGGAGAGGAGAGGCGAGGAGAGGCGAGGAGAGGCGAGGAGAGGAGAGGCGAGGAGAGGCGAGGAGAGGAGAGGCGAGGAGAGGAGAGGCGAGGAGAGGCGAGGAGAGGCGAGGAGAGGAGAGGCGAGGAGAGGCGAGGAGAGGCGAGGCGAGGCGAGGCGAGGAGAGGAGAGGCGATGCGAGGAGAGGCGAGGCGAGGAGAGGCGAGGAGAGACGAGGAGAGGCGAGGAGAGGCGAGGAGAGGCGAGGAGAGGCGAGGAGAGGCGAGGAGAGGCGAGGAGAGGCGAGGCGAGGAGAGGAGAGGCGATGCGAGGAGAGGCGAGGCGAGGAGAGGCGAGGAGAGGCGAGGAGAGACGAGGAGAGGCGAGGAGAGGCGAGGAGAGGCGAGGAGAGGCGAGGAGAGGCGAGGAGAGGCGAGGCGAGGAGAGGAGAGGCGATGCGAGGAGAGGCGAGGCGAGGAGAGGCGAGGAGAGACGAGGAGAGGCGAGGAGAGGTGAGGAGAGGCGAGGAGATGCGAGGAGAGGAGAGGAGAGGAGAGGAGAGGCGAGGAGAGGCGATGAAAGGCGAGGAGATGCGAGAGGTGAGGAGAGGCGAGAGACGAGGAGAGGCGAGGAGAGGCGAGGAGAGGCGAGAGGTGAGGAGAGGCGAGAGACGAGGAGAGGCGAGGAGAGGCGAGGAGAGGCGAGGAGAGGCGAGGAGAGGCGAGGAGAGGCGAGGAGAGGCGAGGAGAGGCAAGGAGAGGCGAGGAGAGGCGGGGAGAGGCGAGGAGAGGCGAGGAGAGGCGAGGAGAGGCGAGGAGAGGCGAGGAGAGGCGAGGAGAGGCGAGGAGAGGCGAGGAGAGGCAAGGAGAGGCGAGGAGAGGCGGGGAGAGGCGAGGAGAGGCGAGGAGAGGCGAGGAGAGGCGAGGAGAGGCGAGGAGAGGCGAGGAGAGGCAAGGAGAGGCGAGGAGAGGCGGGGAGAGGCGAGGAGAGGCGAGGAGAGGCGAGGAGAGGCGAGGAGAGGCGAGGAGAGGCGAGGAGAGGCAAGGAGAGGCGAGGAGAGGCGGGGAGAGGCGAGGAGAGGCGAGGAGAGGTGAGGAGAGGTGAGGAGAGGCGAGGAGAGGCGAGGAGAGGAGAGGAGAGGAGAGGAGAGGAGAGGAGAGGAGAGGAGAGGAGAGGAGAGGAGAGGAGAGGAGAGGAGAGGCGAGGACAGGCGAGGAGAGGCGAGGAGAGGCGAGGAGAGGTGAGGAGAGGCGAGGAGAGGCGAGGAGAGGCGAGGAGAGGTGAGGAGAGGCGAGGAGAGGAGAGGCGAGGAGAGGAGAGGCGAGAAGAGGCGAGGAGAGGCGAGAGGCGAGGCGAGGCGAGGAGAGGCGAGGAGAGGCGAGGAGAGGCGAGGAGAGGCGAGGAGAGGCGAGGAGAGGCGAGGAGAGGCGAGGAGAGGCGAAGAGAGGCGAGGAGAGGCGATGAAAGGCGATGAAATGCGAGGAGAGGCGAGGAGAGGCGAGGAGAGGCGAGGAGAGGCGAGGAGAGGCGAGGAGAGGCGAGGAGAGGCGAGGAGAGGCGAGGAGAGGCGAGGAGAGGCGAGGAGAGGCGATGAAAGGCGAGAAGAGGCGAGGAGAGGCGAGGAGAGGCGAGGAAAGGCGAGGAGAGGCGAGGAGAGGCGAGGAGAGGCGAGGAGAGGCGAGGAGAGGCGAGGAGAGGCGAGGAGAAGCGAGGGGAGGAGAGGCCAGGAGAGGCAAGGAGAAGCAAGGAGAGGCGAGAAGAGGCGAGGAGAGGCGAGAGGCGAGGCGAGGAGAGGCGAGGAGAGGCGAGGAGAGGCGAGGCGAGGAGAGGCGAGGAGAGGCGAGGAGAGGCGAGGAGAGGCGAGGAGAGGCGAGGAGAGGCGAGGAGAGGCGAGGAGAGGCGGGGAGAGGCGAGGAGAGGAGAGGAGAGGCGAGGCGAGGAGAGGCGAGGAGAGGCGAGGAGAGGCGAGGAGAGGCGAGGAGAGGCGAGGAGAGGCGAGGAGAGGCGAGGAGAGGCGAGGAGAGGCGAGGAGAGGCGAGGAGAGGCGAGGAGAGGCGAAGAGAGGCGAGGAGAGGCGAGGAGAGGCGAGGAGAGGCAAGGAGAGGCGAGTAGAGGCGAGGAGAGGCGAGGAGAGGCGAGGAGAAGCGAGGAGAGGCGAGGAGAGGCGAGGAGAGGCGAGAGGCGAGGCGAGGCGAGGAGAGGCGAGGAGAGGCGAGGAGAGGCGAGGAGAGGCGAGGAGAGGCGAGGAGAGGCGAGGAGAGGTGAGGAGAGGCGAGGAGAGGAGAGGAGAGGCGAAGAGAGGCGAAGACAGGCGAAGACAGGCGAAGAGAGGCGAGGAGAGGCGAGGAGAGGCGAGAGGTGAGGAGAGGCGAGGAGAGGCGAGGAGAGGCGAGGAGAGGCGAGGAGAGGCGAGGAGAGGCGAGGAGAGGCGAGGAGAGGCGAGGAGAGGCGAGGAGAGGCGAGAGGCGAGGAGAGGCGAGAGGTGAGGAGAGGCGAGAGACGAGGAGAGACGAGGAGAGGCGAGGAGAGGCGAGGAGAGGCGAGGAGAGGCGAGGAGAGGCGAGGAGAGGCGAGGAGAGGCGAGGAGAGGCGAGGAGAGGCGAGGAGAGGCGAGGAGAGGCGAGGAGAGGCGAGGAGAGGAGAGGAGAGGAGAGGAGAGGAGAGGAGAGGAGAGGAGAGGAGAGGAGAGGAGAGGAGAGGCGAGGAGAGGCGAGGAGAGGCGAGGAGAGGCGAAGAGAGGCGAGGAGAGGCGAGGAGAGGCGAGGAGAGGCGAGGAGAGGCGAGGCGAGGAGAGGCGAGGAGAGGCGAGGAGAGGCGAGGAGAGGCGAGGAGAGGCGAGGAGAGGCGAGGAGAGGCGAGGAGAGGCGAGGAGAGGCGAGGAGAGGCGAGGAGAGGAGAGGCGAGGAGAGGAGAGGCGAGAAGAGGCGAGAAGAGGCGAGGAGAGGCGAGGAGAGGCGAGGAGAGGCGAGAGGCGAGGCGAGGCGAGGAGAGGCGAGGAAATGCGAGGAGATGCGAGGAGAGGCGAGGAGAGGCGAGGAGAGGCGAGGAGAGGCGAGGAGAGGCGAGGAGAGGCGAGGAGAGGCGAGGAGAGGCGAGGAGAGGCGAGGAGAGGCGAGGAGAGGCGAGGAGAGGCGAGGAGAGGCGAGGAGAGGCGAGGAGAGGCGATGAAAGGCGAGGAGAGGCGAGGAGAGGCGAGGAGAGGCGAGGAGAGGCGAGGAGAGGCGAGGAGAGGCGAGGAGAGGCGAGGAGAGGCGAGGAGAGGCGAGGAGAGGCGAGGAGAGGCGAGGAGAGGCGAGGAGAGGAGAGGAGAGGAGAGGCGAGGAGAGGCGAAGAGAGGCGAAGAGAGGCGAGGAGAGGCGAGGAGAGGCGAGGAGAGGCGAGGAGAGGCGAGGAGAGGCGAGGAGAGGCGAGGAGAGGCGAGGAGAGGCGAGGAGAGGCGAGGAGAGGCGAGGAGAGGCGAGGAGAGGAGAGGCGAGGAGAAGAGAGGCGAGAAGAGGCGAGAAGAGGCGAGGAGAGGCGAGGAGAGGCGAGGAGAGGCGAGGAGAGGCGAGGAGAGGCGAGGAGAGGCGAGGAGAGGCGAGGAGAGGCGAGGAGAGGCGAGGAGAGGCGAGGAGAGGCGAGAGGCGAGGCGAGGCGAGGATAGGCGAGGAGATGCGAGGAGATGCGAGGAGATGCGAGGAGAGGCGAGGAGAGGCGAGGAGAGGCGAGGAGAGGCGAGGAGAGGCGAGGAGAGGCGAGGAGAGGCGAGGAGAGGCGAGGAGAGGCGAGGAGAGGCGAGGAGAGGCGATGAAAGGCGAGGAGAGGCGAGGAGAGGCGAGGAGAGGCGAGGAGAGGCGAGGAGAGGCGAGGAGAGGCGAGGAGAGGCGAGGAGAGGCGAGGAGAGGCGAGGAGAGGAGAGGCGAGGCGAGGAGAGGCGAGGAGAGGCGAGGAGAGGCGAGGAGAGGTGAGGAGAGGCGAGGAGAGGCGAGGAGAGGCGAGGAGAGGCGAGGAGAGGCGAGGAGAGGCGAGGAGAGGCGAGGAGAGGCGAGGAGAGGCGAGGAGAGGCGAGGAGAGGCGAGGAGAGGCGAGGAGAGGCGAGGAGAGGCGAGGAGAGGAGAGGAGATGAGAGGAGAGGAGAGGAGAGGAGAGGAGAGGAGAGGAGAGGAGAGGAGAGGAGAGGAGAGGAGAGGAGAGGAGAGGAGAGAGAGGAGAGGAGAGGAGAGGCGAGGAGAGGCGAGGAGAGGAGAGGAGAGGCGAGGAGAGGCGAGGAGAGGAGAGGCGAGGAGAGGAGAGGCGAGGTGAGGCGAGGAGAGGCGAGGAGAGGCGAGGAGAGGCGAGGAGAGGCGAGGAGAGGCGAGGAGAGGCGAGGAGAGGCGAGGAGAGGCGAGGAGTGGCGAGGAGAGGCGAGAAGAGGCGAGGAGAAGCGAGAGGCAAGAGGCGAGGCGAGGCGAGGCGAGGCGAGGAGAGGCGAGGAGAAGAGAGGCGAGGAGAGGCGAGGAGAGGCGAGGAGAGGCGAGGAGAGGCGAGGAGAGGCGAGGAGAGGCGAGGAGAGGCGAGGAGAGGCGAGGAGAGGCGAGGAGAGGCGAGGAGAAGCGAGGAGAGGCGAGGAGAGGCGAGGAGAGGCGAGGAGAGGCGAGGAGAGGCGAGGAAAGGCGAGGAGAGGCGAGGAGAGGCGAGGGGAGGCGAGGAGAGGCGAGGAGAGGAGAGGCGAGGAGAGGCGAGGAGAGGCGAGGAGAGGCGAGGAGAGGCGAGGAGAGGCGAGGAGAGGCGAGGAGAGGCGAAAAGAGGTGAGGAGAGGCGAGGAGAGGCGAGGAGAGGCGAGGAGAGGCGGGGAGAGGCGAGTAGAGGCGAGGAGAGGCGAAGAGAGGCGAGGAGAGGCGAGGAGAGGTGGGGAGAGGCGGGGAGAGGCGGGGAGAGGCGGGGAGAGGCGGGGAGAGGCGGGGTGAGGCGGGGAGAGGCGAGGAGAGACGGCGAGAGGCGGACAGAGGCGGGGAGAGGCGGACAGAGGCGAGGATAGGCGAGGAGATGAGAGGAGAGGAGAGGAGAGGCGAGGCGAGGCGAGGCGAGGCGAGGAGAGGAGAGGCGATGCGAGGAGAGGCGAGGCGAGGAGAGGCGAGGAGAGACGAGGAGAGGCGAGGAGAGGCGAGGAGAGGCGAGGAGAGGCGAGGAGAGGCGAGGAGAGGCGAGGAGAGGCGAGGAGAGGCGAGGAGAGGCGAGGAGAGGCGAGGAGAGGCGAGGAGAGGCGAGGAGAGGCCAGGATAGGCGAGGCGAGGCGAGGCGAGGAGAGGCGAGGAGAGGCGAGGAGAGGCGAGGAGAGGCGAGGAGAGGCGAGGAGAGGCGAGGAGAGGCGAGGAGAGGCGAGGAGAGGCGAGGAGAGACGAGGAGAGACGAGGAGAGGCGAGGAGAGGCGAGGAGAGGAGAGGAGAGGTGAAGAGAGGCGAGGAGAGGAGAGGAGAGGGGAAGCGAGGAGAGGCGAGGAGAGGCGAGGAGAGGCGAGGAGAGGCGAGGAGAGGAGAGGCGAGGAGAGGCGAGGAGAGGCGAGGAGAGGCGAGGAGAGGCGAGGAGAGGCGAAGAGAGGCGAGGAGAGGCGAGGAGAGGCGAGGAGAGGCGAGGAGAGGCGAGGCGAGGCGAGGCGAGGCGAGGCGAGGCGAGGTGAGGCGAGGCGAGGCGAGACGAGGCGAGGCGAGGCGAGGCGAGGCGAGGCGAGGCGAGGCGAGGCGAGGCGAGGCGAGACGAGGCGAGGAGAGGAGAGGCGAGGAGAGGAGAGGAGAGGAGAGGAGAGGAGAGGAGAGGAGATGAGAGGAGAGGAGAGGAGAGGAGAGGGGAGGAGAGGAGAGGAGAGGAGAGGAGCGGCGAGGCTAGGAGAGGAGAGGCGAGGCGAGGCGAGGCGAGGCGAGGCGAGGCGAGGCGAGGCGAAGAGAGGCGAGGAGAGGCGAGGAGAGGCGAGGAGAGGCGAGGAGAGGCGAGGAGAGGCGAGGAGAGGCGAGGAGAGGCGAGGAGCGAGGAGAGGCGAGGAGAGGCGAGGAGAGGCGAGGAGAGGCAAGGAGAGGCGAGGAGAGGCGAGGAGAGGCGAGGAGAGGCGAGGAGAGGCGAGGAGAGGCGAGGAGAGGCGAGGAGAGGCGAGGAGAGGCGAGGAGAGGCGAGGAGAGGCGAGGAGAGGCGAGGAGAGGCGAGGAGAGGCGAGGAGAGGCGAGGAGAGGCGAGGAGAGGCGAGGAGAGGCGAGGAGAGGCGAGGAGAGGCGAGGAGAGGCGAGGAGAGGCGAGGAGAGGCGAGGAGAGGCCAGGATAGGCGAGGCGAGGCGAGGCGAGGTGAGGAGAGGCGAGGAGAGGCGAGGAGAGGCGAGGAGAGGCGAGGAGAGGCGAGGAGAGGCGAGGAGAGGCGAGGAGAGGCGAGGAGAGGCGGAGGAGAGGCGAGGAGAGGCGAGGAGAGGCGAGGAGAGGCGAGGAGAGACGAGGAGAGACGAGGATAGGCGAGAGAGGCGAGGAGAGGAGAGGAGATGCGAGGAGAGGAGAGGCAAGGCGAGGAGAGGAGAGGAGAGGAGAGGAGAGGAGAGGAGAGGAGAGGAGAGGAGAGGAGAGGAGAGGAGGAGAGGCGAGGAGAGGCGATGAGAGGCGATGAGAGGCGAGGAGAGGCGAGGAGAGGCGAGGAGAGGGCGAGGAGAGGCGAGGAGAGGCGAGGAGAGGCGAGGAGAGGCGAGGAGAGGCGAGGAGAGGCGAGGAGAGGCGAGGAGAGGCGAGGAGAGGCGAGGAGAGGCGAGGAGAGGAGAGGAGAGGAGAGGCGAGGAGAGGCGAGGCGAGGAGAGGCGAGGAGAGGCGAAGAGAGGCGAGGAGAGGCGAGGAGAGGCTAGGAGAGGCGAGGAGAGGCGAGGAGAGACGAGGAGAGGCGAGGAGAGGCGAGGAGAGGCGAGGAGAGGCGAGGAGAGGCGAGGAGAGGCGAGGAGAGGCGAGGAGAGGCGAGGAGAGGCGAGGTAGAGGCGAGGAGAGGCGAGGAGAGGCGAGGAGAGGCGAGGAGAGGCGAGGAGAGGCGAGGAGAGGCGAGGAGAGGCGAGAAGAGGCGAGGAGAGGAGAGGCGAGGAGAGGCGAGGAGAGACGAGGAGAGACGAGGAAGAGACGAAGAGAGGCGAGGAGAGGCGAGGAGAGGCGAGGAGAGGCGAGGAGAGGCGAGGAGAGGCGAGGAGAGGCGAGGAGAGGCGAGGAGAAGCGAGGCGAGGAGAGGCGAGGCGAGAGAGCGAGGGGCGAGGAGAGGCGAGGAGAGGCGAGGAGAGGCGAGGAGAGGCGAGGAGAGGCGAGGAGAGGCGAGGAGAGAGGCGAGGAGAGGCGAGGAGAGGCGAGGAGAGGCGAGGAGAGGCGAGGAGAGGAGAGGCCGAGGAGAGGCGAGGCGAGGAGAGGAGAGGAGAGGAGAGGAGAGGAGAGGCGAGGCGAGGGCGAGGCGAGGCGAGGCGAGGCGAGGCGAGGAGAGGAGAGGAGAGAGGAGAGGAGAGGAGAGGAGAGGAGAGGAGAGGAGAGGAGAGGAGAGGAGAGGAGAGGAGAGGAGAGGAGAGGAGAGGAGAGGAGAGGAGAGGAGTACTGGCGGATCCGGGGGGGGGGGTGGGCAGGGGAAAAAGTCCCCCCATTTCAAGCTCGACATGGGCGGCAATAGAAATTAGCCCCCCCCCACCCTAAAAAAAACGCTGGAACTGGCGATGGAAATGGGTACTGCCTGCGAAAAAGATTATTTCTTGCGAAATAAATAATTATTTGTTTTGCCTCGTTCGTGTTTCCTTATTTGGTAGCATTTTGGTAGCAGTAGAGATAGGGCAAGTGACGCGTCTGACGCTATTTTGAAGTGATTCACATGCAACGTAAGTTATAATTTTACACGCAGCGTCGCAGCCTTTGGTATCCTGCTGCCTGCTGAGTGACAGAGGAGTGCGTGAGCGAATTTCCTTGTATAGGTACCTATGTTGTGTGGAATACGTCTTCTAGTATTAAGTAAGGTAATTAGGTTCAGTAAAAAACAAAATGTTTTTATTTTTGTAGCTGGGGCATTCCACGACAAATCGACAAAAACAAAGTGCAAAATGACACCTACATGTCACCGATTTTGACCAAAATTGGTATATGAGGTAACCTGGGGCGCTAAAGCGAGCTGTGTAAGTTGTATTGCAATGCAAGCAGTGGTTCCGGAGATATTGCCAGGGACATTTGTATAAGGTCACGGTGCAGGTCAATCTTTGTCAGCCCATATGGCGTAGAATTTATAAAGCAATATATATGTATTATATGTAGTTAGAATGGCAATTAGCTGTTTTATAACACGGTGATGTTGATTTCTTTTTCATTTTCGAAAATTTCCAAATTTAGTACGATTTCGAAATTGTACAACTTTCTTTGATACTTTTTTTTCAAACGTATTTCTAATTTTTCGCTATGATATTCTTACCTGTACGGACGTATCAATGAAGTGCATAAATCAAATTGAGGGGTATTTTCCTCCAAATATCTAAAATGTTGTCATTTTACATTCTATTTTTTTTTATATGCTATTCGCTAATAACTTTTGACTGAATAAAACTAGAATGGTACGGTAAACGTCATTTTGCTGTTATCATCAAGACGAGTTGATTGCTCTACAGCATGACCTCTCTCTGACATTTAATGACCTTAATTTCAAAGTTAGTATTAAAAAAAGAAGAATCATTTTTACTGATACCCAAGCCAAATGTATTTCCTATTTTTGACTTTATTATTGTTAAGTGTAAAGAAGTGTCGTTCAAACATAAAAAACATGTTGGTTATTTGTCTTCAAATATGCTAAATGTTGTCATTTTATATGTTCTTTTTGTGAAAGATGTTATTGCCCAATCACTTTTGACTGAATAAAGATAAAAGGTAAAATGGACACCATTTTGTTATTTTCGTCAAGACGCGTTGAATGATATGCAGTGTGGCCTCTTTCCAACAATTGGTGACCTTCACCTAAGGTCAATGTCAAGGTTCAAGGTTAGGTTTCCAATTGTGGCCTATGTGGCGATGTTATATATCCTAAAACGTGTCTTGTTGCAGTGCTTAAATAACGCCTGATCGCCAATGGCAACTTTTGAATTCATTTTAATTTGAATGTCGAATAGCAGCTTCATAACTTTCTTCTCCGTGAAAAGGAAGCCCGAAAATGTCTCAGTTTGCTTTATAATCATCACCGATCGCGCAATTGTTTTAATACCAATGAATTCATATCTTCAAGACAAGTTCAAAGATATATAACATCGCCGTGTAGGTCAAATTTGGAAAGGTGACCTTGCGCCGTGACATTGACCTTAGGTGAAGGTCATCAAATGTCAGAAAGAGGTCATGTGCACAGCAATCAACGCGTCTTGATGATAACAACAAAATGGTATGTACAGTGCCCTTCGATCTTTATTCAGTCAAAAGTTATTAGCGAATAACTCATTTTTATATAAAATTGCTCATGTGAAATGACAAAATTTGAAATATTTGGAGGCAAATATCCTTCAATTTTATTATTTCACTTAATTGACAAGTCCTTACACGTAAGAATAGCATAGCGAAAAATGTGAAACTCGTTTGATAGTACGATAGTACAAATGATCGAACTTTGCTGCGTGGTCGTATTCCGCATCACAAGGCGATAAAGGTGTTGTAGTGAGCCTTACTTAGCAGTTAGCATGGCCAGGGAAACCACTTTGTGTTCATACGATAGTAAAAATAAATTTGCATTACTCTTTTATTTGAAAAAGTATATTGTGGTCTGTTGATTCGAATTCCAAAACAATGTGATCAACACTGAACCCAAGTGCGCAAAATAAACTCTTAGGTCGTATGGAGGCCGTGGGGCTCAGGACCCGGAAGGCCCCCAGTGGAATTGTGAAATTAGCCCCCCCCCATATTGGGAGGCTGGATCCACCAGTGGAGAGCAGGATGGGTCAGAGGGTTGTGGAGAATGGAGACGGTCAGGGCTGTGGTCAGGTGGAGACGGTCAGGGATGTGGTCAGGAGGAGACGGTCAGGGATGTGGTCAGGTGGAGACGGTCAGGGCTGTGGTCAGGTGGAGACGGTCAGGGCTGTGGTCAGGTGGATACGGTCAGGGCTGTGGTCAGGTGGAGACGGTCAGGGGTGTGGTCAGGTGGATACGGTCAGGGCTGTGGTCAGGTGGAGACGGTCAGGGCTGTGGTCAGGTGGATACGGTCAGGGCTGTGGTCAGGTGGAGACGGTCAGGGCTGTGGTCAGGTGGAGACGGTCAGGGCTGTGGTCAGGTGGAGACGGTCAGGGCTGTGGTCAGGTGGAGACGGTCAGGGCTGTGGTCAGGTGGAGACGGTCAGGGCTGTGGTCAGGTGGATACGGTCAGGGCTGTGGTCAGGTGGAGACGGTCAGGGCTGTGGTCAGGAGGAGACGGTCAGGGGTGTGGTCAGGTGGAGACGGTCAGGGCTGTGGTCAGGTGGAGACGGTCAGGGCTGTGGTCAGGTGGAGACGGTCAGGGCTGTGGTCAGGTGGAGACGGTCAGGGCTGTGGTCAGGAGGAGACGGTCAGGGGTGTGGTCAGGTGGAGACGGTCAGGGCTGTGGTCAGGTGGAGACGGTCAGGGCTGTGGTCAGGTGGAGACGGTCAGGGCTGTGGTCAGGTGGAGACGGTCAGGGCTGTGGTCAGGTGGAGACGGTCAGGGCTGTGGTCAGGTGGAGACGGTCAGGGCTGTGGTCAGGTGGAGACGGTCAGGGGTGTGGTCAGGTGGAGACGGTCAGGGCTGTGGTCAGGTGGAGACGGTCAGGGCTGTGGTCAGGTGGAGACGGTCAGGGCTGTGGTCAGGTGGATACGGTCAGGGCTGTGGTCAGGTGGAGACGGTCAGGGCTGTGGTCAGGAGGAGACGGTCAGGGCTGTGGTCAGGTGGATACGGTCAGGGCTGTGGTCAGGTGGAGACGGTCAGGGCTGTGGTCAGGAGGAGACGGTCAGGGGTGTGGTCAGGTGGAGACGGTCAGGGCTGTGGTCAGGTGGAGACGGTCAGGGATGTGGTCAGGTGGAGACGGTCAGGGCTGTGGTCAGGTGGAGACGGTCAGGGCTGTGGTCAGGAGGAGACGGTCAGGGCTGTGGTCAGGTGGAGACGGTCAGGGCTGTGGTCAGGTGGAGACGGTCAGGGCTGTGGTCAGGTGGAGACGGTCAGGGCTGTGGTCAGGTGGAGACGGTCAGGGATGTGGTCAGGAGGAGACGGTCAGGGGTGTGGTCAGGTGGAGACGGTCAGGGCTGTGGTCAGGTGGAGACGGTCAGGGCTGTGGTCAGGTGGAGACGGTCAGGGCTGTGGTCAGGTGGAGACGGTCAGGGCTGTGGTCAGGTGGAGACGGTCAGGGCTGTGGTCAGGTGGAGACGGTCAGGGCTGTGGTCAGGTGGAGACGGTCAGGGCTGTGGTCAGGTCAGAAATGATCCAGGCAGTGGAGGAAGGCTGACTGGGCTTCCGGGAAGGACAGAATAGGATCACTGGTTGCGCACTACCCGTGACCAGTATACCGGTGAGCGTGACCAGTATGGGGCGCAGGGGAGAGTTCCACAGGAAGGAAAGTAGCGGTTGGATCAGGGTGTGACCTTGGCTGATTGATGGCCGTTAGAAGGGAGAGCGGGTGACAGGCCGGGTCGGGGGCTAACCACAGCGCGACAGGACATTTGACAAAATGACTTGCGGGTGAAGTTTCTCCGTATCCACAAACTGACCACATGTTCAGTCTATGTGTGCGTGATATTCATCTCTGCGGGTATTGCTATCCCTGGGTGGTCTGTTGGTCCGCCCCTGTAGCTCAGTGGGAGAGCGCTGGACTTCTGACCTATCCCGGTAGTGGCAGCCCGGGTTCAAGTCGCTTCGGCGCTGGCGCTATTTGCTCCTGACTGGGATGGCCTGCGGCCGGTGGCAGCGGTCGCACTCAAGGTCAGGTGACGTCAATGAGCGGGGCGGACCGTGTCCAGGTATGTCGGGCACGTACAACTTTCGTCTCTAAATTCTGCCGGCCAACAGGAATTGCGCGATCGGGTGGTGAGGTCAGGACCTGCGCAACAAGCTCTGCTTAGCTCGGGTCCTGACCTCGGAAATCCATCCATAGTTCCATTTGGACCACAAAAAAAAAAATCCCTGGCAGAATCCATAGCAATACTTTTGGCCGAATCGATGCCAATACATTTGCAAGAATCGATATTGACACTCCCGACGGCATCTTTATTGATGCGGACGTCCCCAGTCATCGGCCATCTCTCGATACACACCTGTGACGGACAGCAGCACACCTGTGACGGACAGCAGCACACCTGTGACGGACAGCAGCACACCTGTGACGGACAGCATCACACCTGTGACGGACAGCAGCACACCTGTGACGGACAGCAGCACACCTGTGACGGACAGCAGCACACCTGTGATGGATAGCAGCACATCTGTAACGGACAGCAGCACACCTGTGACGGACAGCATCACACCTGTGACGGACAGCAGCACACCTGTGATGGATAGCAGCACATCTGTAACGGACAGCAGCACACCTGTGACGGACAGTAGCACACCTGTGACGGACAGCATCACCCCTGTGACGGACAGCAGCACACCTGTGACGGACAGCAGCACACCTGTGACGGACAGTAGCACACCTGTGACGGACAGCATCACCCCTGTGACGGACAGCAGCACACCTGTGACGGACAACAGCACACCTGTGACGGACAGCAGCACACCTGTGCCGGACAGCATCACCCCTGTGACGGACAGCAGCACACCTGTGACGGACAGCATCACACCTGTGACGGCCAGCATCACACCTGTGACGGACAGAAGCACACCTGTGACGGACAGCATCACCCCTGTGACGGACAGCAGCACACCTGTGACGGACAGCAGCACACCTGTGACGGACAGCAGCATACCCCATCTCGACTGCCGGTCGGCTGCAGGCGTCTACCGGACCGTGAAGGCCGGGGCCGGCCGCTGCCACGTGAGTTACGAGCTTGCTTCTGACAAACCCACTAAGCAGAAACACGCGCAACACTTTATTCGTCTCCTCCCTTAATTAGATCTACAGCCGGCGGAGCCACCGCGCTGCTGCAGCCGCGGTGCCGGCGGCCACCGGAGACCAGGCCATTTGTATTCAAACGCCAGCCAAACAGCCGAAATGACCACTACCTCGAGCATCACACGGGATCCATTCGTACCTTATGTATATGTATGGCTCCGACGAATCCGGCGCTGGGCAGCCTTTGTCCGGGGCGCCGCCGGCCGCGCCAATTGAGTTGTGAGCGGTGCGCGACAGAAGCTGCGCTCGAATCAGCCAGATTGCCGGCTGCGCGCGTCCAGTGCGCCCCATTCGGTGACCTCGTGACCCCGACCGAGGGAAACTGTCCAGTCACCGAGACAGCGTCACGCCGGCTCCGCGCGGCAGCCGGCGGGGGTCACGACATGCCGGCACGAGGTGGAGAGGGGATGCCGTCGCCTGACCACGGCCCTGA
This sequence comes from Chirona hameri, assembly GCA_036785665.1. Taxonomy (NCBI): domain Eukaryota; kingdom Metazoa; phylum Arthropoda; class Thecostraca; order Balanomorpha; family Balanidae; genus Chirona; species Chirona hameri. The sequence continues at coordinate 26,369 of JAXIVJ010015089.1, forward strand.
GTCCATCCGGAGTCTATCCGGGGCCTACCCGAGGGTTCATCCGGGGTTCATCAGGGTCCATCCGAGGCCCATGCGGGGTCCATCTGGGGTCCATCCGGAGTCTATCCAAGGGTCCGTGTGAGTGTCTGGAAGGGTCTATTCGGGGCCTACCCGAGGGTTCATCCGGGGTTCATCAGGGTCCATGTGGGGTCCATCCGGGATCCATCCGGGCTCCATCCGGGGTCCATCCGGGGCTCATCCGAGGTTCCATCTAAGGGTTCATGCGAGGGTCAAACTCGGGGTCAACCCGAAGGTGCATCCTATGTCTATCTGAGGGTCCCGTGCGGGGACCAGCGCGGGGTCCTCCCAGGACCACCCAGTTCAGGGTGTGGAACAGCGCGGGGTCCTACACCCAGTTCAGGGTGTGGAACAGCGCGGGGTCCTACACCCAGTTCAGGGTGTGGAACAGCGCGGGGGTCCTACACCCAGTTCAGGGTGTGGAACAGCGCGGGGTCCTACACCCAGTTCAGGGTGTGGAACAGCGCGGGGTCCTACACCCAGTTCAGGGTGTGGAACAGCGCGGGGTCCTACACCCAGTTCAGGGTGTGGAATAGCGCGGGGTCCTACACCCAGTTCAGGGTGTGGAACAGCGCGGGGTCCTACACCCAGTTCAGGGTGTGGAACAGCGCGGGGTCCTACACCCAGTTCAGGGTGTGGACCAGCGCGGGGTCCTACACCCAGTTCAGGGTGTGGACCAGCGCGGGGTTCTCCCAGAACCACCCAGTTCAGGGTGTGGAACAGCGCGGGGTCCTACACCCAGTTCAGGGTGTGGAACAGCGCGGGGTCCTACACCCAGTTCAGGGTGTGGAACAGCGCGGGGTCCTACACCCAGTTCAGGGTGTGGACCAGCGCGGGGTCCTACACCCAGTTCAGGGTGTGGAACAGCGCGGGGTCCTACACCCAGTTCAGGGTGTGGAACAGCGCGGGGTGCTACACCCAGTTCAGGGTGTGGAACAGCGCGGGGTCCTACACCCAGTTCAGGGTGTGGAACAGCGCGGGGTCCTACACCCAGTTCAGGGTGTGGAACAGCGCGGGGTCCTACACCCAGTTCAGGGTGTGGAACAGCGCGGGGTCCTACACCCAGTTCAGGGTGTGGAACAGCGCGGGGTCCTACACCCAGTTCAGGGTGTGGACCAGCGCGGGGGTCCTCCCAGGACCACCCAGTTCAGGGTGTGGAACAGCGCGGGGTCCTACACCCAGTTCAGGGTGTGGAACAGCGCGGGGTCCTACACCCAGTTCAGGGTGTGGAACAGCGCGGGGTCCTACACCCAGTTCAGGGTGTGGACCAGCGCGGGGTCCTCCCAGGACCACCCAGTTCAGGGTGTGGAACAGCGCGGGGTCCTACACCCAGTTCAGGGTGTGGAACAGCGCGGGGTCCTACACCCAGTTCAGGGTGTGGAACAGCGCGGGGTCCTACACCCAGTTCAGGGTGTGGACCAGCGCGGGGTCCTACACCCAGTTCAGGGTGTGGACCAGCGCGGGGTCCTACACCCAGTTCAGGGTGTGGACCAGCGCGGGGTCCTACACCCAGTTCAGGGTGTGGAACAGCGCGGGGTCCTACACCCAGTTCAGGGTGTGGAACAGCGCGGGGTCCTACACCCAGTTCAGGGTGTGGACCAGCGCGGGGTCCTACACCCAGTTCAGGGTGTGGACCAGCGCGGGGTCCTACACCCAGTTCAGGGTGTGGAACAGCGCGGGGTCCTACACCCAGTTCAGGGTGTGGACCAGCGCGGGGTCCTACACCCAGTTCAGGGTGTGGACCAGCGCGGGGTCCTACACCCAGTTCAGGGTGTGGAACAGCGCGGGGTCCTACACCCAGTTCAGGGTGCGGAACAGCGCGGGCGGGGTCCGGTGGCGTCTGGGGTGGTGCCAGCCGACGCCGGGCAGCTGATCCCCGCCCAGACGCCGATCCGATCGGAGGGCGTCTGAATCCGATCGGGCTGCTTTGTCAGCAGCACACCGGTGACCGGTGTGTCAGCGTGTCGTCCCGCTGACAATAACACGGCGGCAGGGTCCGGTTGCATGGGCACGCAGCTGGCGGGCGGCGGCGCAGCACACCTAATCTCCCCCGACAAATACGGAGGCGTCGCGCCGTGTCGCGGGGAGGCGCGCGGTGTCGTGTTAGTGCGTTAGAGCGACAGCGCAAGGTGCCGGCGATCGGGTCGCTTTCATCGCGCCGGGCTGAAGAGACAATTAGCTAGTGCGTTAGCATTCCTCGACCCGCCGGGTAGCTGGTGCTGAGCCGCCGTAACGACCTGATCCTCAATTATCCGCCGTTGGCTGGTGTTGGGACCGTTTTATCGTCACTGAAGCGGCCTGCGGACCGCGGCTCCGGTGTCCTATTCAGTGGTCATGAGCACCAAATGGATGTGCGATGGGGTTGTTTGGTGCGAACCGAAATCACGTGTGAAACGCCCATTGTTTTGTGACGGTTAGCAGAATGTGGTGGTTCCCGCGCGTTGGTCTGAAGTTGAAGGGAATAGTACACCTTGGGAAAAGTACGTGGAATGATGGGAAAGAGTGTCCTGATTACGATTCTGGCATTCATGTTTGCGAAAAAAGTACCAAATTGTCATAATTGGAAAAAAATATTTATATTAATACATATGACATCACAATAATTTTTGCGTCACCACAACGAGTTGTGACGTCATACCGGCAAAAGCCTATCCTTGAATCAGAATATGTAAGCAACACTAACAACCTCGTTCGCTGGGTCGCGACTCGCGAGTATATTGGTCGCGATTGAAAACGTGTGAATGTTTACACTATGGCCTTGTATGAGTAGAGTTGGAGTGGCGTTGCGTGAATACATACCCATAATGTTCATGTGCATCAATAAATGTGATATACCTACCCACAAATGTGTTCATATGTGTGCCTCGGTATGTGGTGGATGTCAATAAATATTGCAGCTACCGATACTAGCCACCCATCAAAACGTGCGCCCTTTTCAAGACGAGTGTGGACATTATTTTCCATTGGAAATCCAATGAAAATTTACAAAGTTATAGCCAATAATATTTCGAGCTAAACGGCAATTTAACGTAAACAATAAACAAACTTTGTCCAAATTTAATCAATATATTGCATGAACACCAACCCGCCACCAATCAACAAATGCGTCTTATCACTAAGCATCTATGGTAATTTTCAATTGGAAATCGGTTTACAATTGACAGAGGTAATTACTTAAAACTGTAACCACAGGCAGAATGAATCCCAAATGTATCGCAGTTACAGGTGCATGTACTTCTATTGCGGGGAATATTGCAGCTACCGGTACGACCCACCCTTCAAAAGGTGTGCCTTTTCAAGACGAGTGTCGGTATTATTTTCCATTGGAAATCCAATGAATATTGACAAAGTTATGGCCAATAATATTTATAACTCATGAACACATGATGCGTTTCGGTGGCGGCCGGTCCAAATAGCGAAAACATTGTTCTATTACCCTGGCGAAAACGAAGTGCGGTAGGAATACTAATGACGAATGCAAAACGTCACAAGATTTGTCCCTTTAAAATATGACCAAATATCCTCAACGGGTTTTGCGTTGAAACTCAGTAACTAGGTCGTTTTGGAAGGAAAAATTTCAGATTTGGAGATTTCTCAGTACTCCCGACAATCTGGCTATCTCAGTTAACAAATATAATGTTAAATGTGTACTATTCCCTTTTATACGCATGCACTATACAGATGAGATTTAACCTCAGGCTCATATAAAAATATAAAAATGTTAAAATATTTTCGGCCATGGGTCTTGATGCATCATATGTAGGTATGTCTAATGTCGTGGCCTGTCCACTGTTTTTAAAAACAAAATTATACAAACTTATCGCTAAACATTCGCGTTTGTTTCGTAATGTTCTCGAATCATCGTTGAACCAGAAGATTTGGTCGCAGTGGCCGATCAAAACATTCATCCGAACAGATCCAATGACCCACCCGTCCTTATCGTACCAGCCGAAGAGCAAGTGCACCTATGAGATCAGAGAAGTTTAACTTTTTATTGTCTACTGTTTTTTAATATCAAAATTATTATTTTTTCCTATGGTAAGTAGCTATTGGTTTGATTGTTGGATACGATGAAATTCACATATGTAGCCCCTTTAGTTGAATTTTCACTTATATTATTTTTGCTTCATCTTTGTTTCGATATCTATAAAACGATCGCCACTATAATGAAGGTAATCCGACGAAAGAAGATGTTATGTAAAACGGCGCACCTAAGACAATAAACAATTGATACGAACAATCAGGGGCGTCGCTGACGGGGGGTTGTGGGTGTCGCGACTCCCCCCCCCCACACTTTTAAAACCGGAGAGGTTGACCCCCTCCCACCCCACACACACCACTTTTTTTGCGGGGAAGCTAACAATTTATCGTAAAAATTGCCTTTGCAGCAGTCAAAGTTCAGATATCCACAGTCAAGAAGTGGAAATTTCGCGCCGCCTCGCGACATGACACAAGTTTTGCAATTGCTTATACAAATTTGGAAAATGAGAAATTGAATTCCACCATTGAATTCCTCCCTTCATAAAATATTAACTTTCAAGCGGGCTACATGCTTAGCTAGTCTGCCGAGTTCCGAAAAAGGCGCCGCGAACGCAAAGACGCGGACATCGGTACCCGGAAGCTGCTCCAGCAGTGCCCAGCTTGCTGGACCGAAGAGCTAATAGTGGTGACCAAGCCAGGACCATCTCCCCAAGCCACCCCCCCCCCCCCCCATGGGCTCCTACAGATCCACAGGGACCATTTATGCGTGGAAACGTCGTTCTGCCCCTTGCTGCTTTCAAACCATTTGCACTGTTACTATAGTTGTTTGTTACAGTTTGGTTCATATGTATACAGTTATTATCATCATATTTGCTATTGAGCGCCGACTGCCACCGGGCATCGTGATTTACTATCCGAGGCTAATGTACATGACAAACTACCTTCATTTCAATAGTTTTCATCATACCGAGATGTGTAACCAGGACAAGGGGTTACCTGAGGCTTAGCTCCACTCCGGTCTGGTTTCAATTTTAACATTTATTTTCCACCACCTAAAATTAACATTTTCACGCCGCTTCGCGGCGTCACATCGGTGGCCATCATTATAACGAAGCCATCGTCATCGTATTCGGTTCCTCGTATCGCTGAATTTAATTTAAAGCATTTTTAGATTCTTATCCTATACATGGCCCACCGCCTATATTTCTGGGTTTTATCAGGAAAACCTGTTAAAAAATCGCAACGCTTAACGGCGCTAAATAGCAAGTACAAGTAACCAGTAACATGAAAATCCACATAAAAAATGCTGCAAAGGCTTCAATACACGCACAAAATGGGGGTACATTTTTTCGTCATTTTAGCCGACTCAAAAATGCTCGGCGACACCACTGCGAACAATGTTGTTAACAAACCGTCGAAAAGCAAAATGGCCGTCGATGTTCTGTTCGGCTGCTGCTATCAGCGCTCACGAGCTGTTTTGTCGAAATGAACGGGCACTATACAGATGAGCGGCAGTCCGGAGAGGGCCGGCGCTAACGATATGCTAGCAAATTGGCATCGATATTTCGACATTGGGAATGCTTCTAGTAGTGGTAAGCCCTCTGGGGCCTACCCGATAACTTTTTGCTACCACCCAGTTCCGGGGTCTTTGGAATATCTCAGCAACTAGTGTGAATCTGGAGAAATGAATGGCATAGTTCGATTCATTTTGTTTTCTTCTATAAACCAGTGTCCAAAAAGAGCGATGTCAGTAGACACACTCCCTTTAAGCTTTCGAAGTATGCCATCGCTTTCAGCTTTCGAAGCAACTTGTTTCCAGGGGCGGATCCAGACAATCTTCAGGGGGGGGGGGGGGGGGTCATCAATTGCAGTGGTGCCCCTACCTATACCCAATTACGAAAACTAAACGGATTTGGTCCACTACATTTTGAGGGTGCCTCTATTTCAGTTTTTTTTATTAACAACGTGGGCTATAGGTATTTGAAATATCATTCGTATCCTTTCTATCATTTAAAGTGCCGCGGATGGTACTAAAATATATTATTTATACAGTCAAGGGCGGCCCCAGACGGCTGATGAAAAATTGACTAAAAGGGAAGTCGAGGTTCGTGACTGTGGGGGGGGGGGGGTTGGAAGCCTTTTTTACGAATAGTAAATCTTATTCATGCGATAAACTATTATTGCGCCGCCAAGCGGCGCCAAAATTTGAGGTTT
>JAXIVJ010015090.1:0-32620 GCA_036785665.1 Chirona hameri
AACCGGCTCACCGAGGTTAGTACTGCCACCAGGACAACCGGCTCACCGAGGTTAGTACTGCCACCAGTACATCCGGCTCACTGAGGTTAGTACTGCCACCAGGACAACCGGCTCACCGAGGTTAGTACTGCCACCAGGACAACCGGTTCACCGAGGTTAGTACTGCCCTCAGGACAACCGGCTCACCGATGTTAGTACTGCCACCAGGACAACCGGCTCATCGAGGCTAGTACTGCCACCAGGACAACCGGCTCACCGAGGTTAGTACTGCCACCAGGACAACCGGCTCACCGAGGTTAGTACTGCCACCAGGACAACCGGCTCACCGAGGTTAGTACTGCCACCAGGACAACCGGCTCACCGAGGTTAGTACTGCCACCAGGACAACCGGCTCCCCGAGGTTAGTACTGCCACCAGGACAACCGGCTCACCGAGGTTAGTACTGCCACCAGGACAACCGGCTCACCGAGGTTAGTACTGCCACCAGGACAACCGGCTCACCGAGGTTAGTACTGCCACCAGGACAACCGGCTCACCGAGGTTAGTACTGCCACCAGGACAACCGGCTCACCGAGTTTAGTACTGCCACCAGGACAACCGGCTCACCGAGATTAGTACTGCCACCAGGACAACCGGCTCACCGAGGTTAGTACTGCCACCAGAACAACCGACTCACCGAGGTTAGTACTGCCACCAGGACAACCGGCTCACCGAGGTTAGTACTGCCACCAGTACAACCGGCTCACCGAGGTTAGTACTGCCACCAGTACAACCGGCTCACTGAGGTTAGTACTGCCACCAGGACAACCGGCTCACCGAGGTTAGTACTGCCACCAGGAAAACCGGTTCACCGAGGTTAGTACTGCCCTCAGGACAACCGGCTCACCGATGTTAGTACTGCCAGCAGGACAACCGGCTCACCGAGGCTAGTACTGCCACCAGGACAACCGGCTCACCGAGGTTAGTACTGCCACCAGGACAACCGGCTCACCGAGGTTAGTACTGCCCCCAGGACAACCGGCTCACCGAGGTTAGTACTGCCACCAGGACAACCGGCTCACCGAGGTTAGTACTGCCACCAGGACAACCGGTTCACCGAGGTTAGTACTGCCACCAGGACAACCGGCTCACAGAGGTTAGTACTGCCACCAGGACAACCGGCTCACCGAGGTTAGTACTGCCACCAGGACAACCGGCTCACCGAGGTTAGTACTGCCACCAGGACAACCGGCTCACCGAGGTTAGTACTGCGACCAGGACAACCGGCTCACCGAGGTTAGTACTGCCACCAGGACAACCGACTCACCGAGGTCAGTGAGCTGACCGAGCTTGGCTGTTGGTATAGGATCACCGAGGTCAGTGAGCTGACCGAACTAGGCTGTTGGTATAGGATCACCGAGGTCATTGAGCTGACCGAGCTAGGCTGTTGGTATAGGATCACCGAGGTCAGTGAGCTGACCGAGCTAGGCTGTTGGTACAGGACCACCGAGGTCAGTGAGCTGACTGAGCTAGGCTGTTGGTATAGGATCACCGAGGTCAGTGAGCTGACTGAGCTAGGCTGTTGGTACAGGATCACCGAGGTCAGTGAGCTGACCGAGCTAGGCTGTTGGTATAGGATCACCGAGGTCAGTGAGCTGACCGAGCTAGGCTGTTGGTATAGGATCACCAAGGTCAGTGAGCTGACCGAACTAGGCTGTTGGTATAGGATCACCGAGGTCAGTGAGCTGACCGAGCTAGGCTGTTGGTATAGGATCACCGAGGTCAGTGAGCTGACCGAGCTAGGCTGTTGGTATAGGATCACCGAGGTCAGTGAGCTGACCGAACTAGGCTGTTGGTATAGGATCACCGAGGTCATTGAGCTGACCGAGCTAGGCTGTTGGTATAGGATCACCGAGGTCAGTGAGCTGACCGAACTAGGCTGTTGGTATAGGATCACCGAGGTCAGTGAGCTGACCGAACTAGGCTGTTGGTATAGGATCACCGAGGTCATTGAGCTGACCGAGCTAGGCTGTTGGTATAGGATCACCGAGGTCAGTGAGCTGACCGAACTAGGCTGTTGGTATAGGATCACCGAGGTCAGTGAGCTGACCGAGCTAGGCTGTTGGTATAGGATCACCGAGGTCAGTGAGCTGACCGAGCTAGGCTGTTGGTATAGGATCACCGAGGTCAGTGAGCTGACCGAACTAGGCTGTTGGTATAGGATCACCGAGGTCATTGAGCTGACCGAGCTAGGCTGTTGGTATAGGATCACCGAGGTCAGTGAGCTGACCGAACTAGGCTGTTGGTATAGGATCACCGAGGTCAGTGAGCTGACCGAGCTAGGCTGTTGGTATAGGATCACCGAGGTCAGTGAGCTGACCGAACTAGGCTGTTGGTATAGGATCACCGAGGTCAGTGAGCTGACCGAGCTAGGCTGTTGGTATAGGGGCGAAAATGACGAACACCTGCGTTGCGATCGGAGAACACCGCGGATTCCCCGTTAATAAGGTGCGGTCGGGCCGCGACTTTACCTTGGAACATGGCGAGCGGTCCCAACGACATCGGATCGCTGGCACGCGGTCATAAAGCCAAATAACAACAACAACCTATTTACAAACAATCAAAAACGGAATTCGTGCAACGGGAAACGTCAGGCCAAAAACATATTTATCGAAAGCTTCCGAGGACTGCAGGTCCGGGGTCTTTGTTCATGTTGTGCTGCCGTGCCGGTGACTGTGTTGTGCTGCCGTGCCGGTGACTGTGTTGTGCTGCCGTGCCGGTGACTGTGCTGTGCTGCCGTGCCGGTGACTGTGGTGTGCTGCCGTGCCGATGACTGTGTTGTGCTGTCGTGCTGGTGACTGTGCTGTGCTGCCGTGCCGGTGACTGTGTTGTGCTGCCGTGCCGGTGACTGTGTTGTGCTGCCGTGCTGGTGACTGTGCTGTGCTGCCGTGCTGGTGACTGTGTTGTGCTGCCGTGCCGGTGACTGTGCTATGTTGCCCTGTATGTGACCGTGTTGTGTTGCCGTGCCGGTGACTGTTGTGCTGCCGTGCCGGTGACTGTGCTGTGCTGCCGTGCCGGTGACTGTGTTGTGCTGCCGTGCCGGTGACTGTGCTGTGCTGCCGTGCCGGTGACTGTGTTGTGCTGCCGTGCCGGTGACTGTGTTGTGCTGCCGTGCCGGTGACTGTGCTGTGCTGCCGTGCCGGTGACTGTGTTGTGCTGCCGTGCCGGTGACTGTGTTGTGCTGCCGTGCCGGTGACTGTGTTGTGCTGCCGTGCCGGTGACTGTGTTGTGCTGCCGTGCCGGTGACTGTGTTGTGCCGGTGACTGTGTTGTGCTGCCGTGCCGGTGACTGTGTTGTGCTGCCGTGCCGGTGACTGTGTTGTGCTGCCGTGCCGGTGACTGTGTTGTGCTGCCGTGCCGGTGACTGTGCTGTGCTGCCGTGCTGGTGACTGTGCTGTGCTGCCGTGCCGGTGACTGTGTTGTGCTACCGTGCCGGTGACTGTGCTATGTTGCCCTGTATGTGACCGTGTTATGTTGCCCTGTCTGTGGCCGTGTCATGTTGCCCTGTCTGTGACTTTGCTACGTTGCCCTGTATGCGAATGTGCTATGTTGCCCTGTCTGACCGTGCTATGTTGCCCTGTCTGGCCGTGTTATGTTGCCCTGTCTGTGACTTTGCTATGTTGCCCTGTATGCGACTGTGCTATGTTGCCCTGTCTGACCGTGTTATGTTGCCCTGTATGTGACCGTGTCATGTTGCCCTGTCTGTGACTTTGCTATGTTGCCCTGTATGCGACTGTGCTATGTTGCCCTGTCTGACTGTGTTATGTTGCATTGTCTGACCGTGTTATGTTGCCCTGTCTGTGACTTGTCTATGTTGCCCTGTATGCGACTGTGCTATGTTGCCCTGTCTGGCCGTGTTATGTTACCCTGTATGTGACCGTGTCATGTTGCCCTGTCTGTGACTTTGCTATGTTGCCCTGTCTAGCCGTGTTATGTTGCCCTGTATGTGACCGTGTTGTGTTGCCGGCCTGTATGTGACCGTGTTTTGTTGCCGGCCTGTATGTGACCGTGTTATGTTGCCCTGTCTGACCGTGTTGTGTTGCCGGCCTGTATGTGACCGTGTTGTGTTGCCGGCCTGTATGTGACCGTGTTATGTTGCCCTGTCTGACCGTGTTGTGTTGCCGGCCTGTATGTGACCGTGTTGTGTTGCCGGCCTGTATGTGACCGTGTTTTGTTGCCGGCCTGTATGTGACCGTGTTATGTTGCCCTGTATGTGACCGTGTTGTGTTGCCGGCCTGTATGTGACCGTATTGTGTTGCCGGCCTGTATGTGACCGTGTTGTGTTGCCGGCCTGTATGTGACCGTGTTTTGTTGCTGGCCTGTATGTGACCGTGTTGTGTTGCCGGCCTGTATGTGACCGTGTTATGTTGCCCTGTATGTGACCGTGTTGTGTTGCCGGCCTGTATGTGACCGTGCTATGTTGCCTCCTGTATCCGACCGTGTTATGTTGCCCTGTCTGACCGTGTTATGTTGCCCTGTCTGACCGTGTTGTGTTGCGGGCCTGTATGTGACCGTGCTATGTTGCCTCCTGTATGCGACCGTGTTATGTTGCCCTGTCTGACCGTGTTATGTTGCCCTGTCTGACCGTGTTGTGTTGCCAGCCTGTATGTGACCGTGTTTTGTTGCGGGCCTGTATGTGACCGTGTTGTGTTGCCGGCCTGTATGTGACCGTGTTGTGTTGCCGGCCTGTATGTGACCGTGTTTTATTGCCGTGACCGTGACCTGTGCAATGCATGTGCTTGTGTCTGGGGTTGTTCAGATGCTGGATATGGTTCGGGGCGGCCTGACGGGCCTGTACAGCGGCCGGCGCGACCGGGACGACTTCGGCTACCAGCTGAGCCAGAAGCTGGACGAGTTCACCGACAACTTCCTGCCGCACATGAAGGAGGAGGAGGAGATATTCCAGCCTCTCCTGATGAAATACTTCGGCTACGATGAGCTGCGGGAGCTGAAACAGGACGTCCTGCAGAATCACCACCTCTCGGAAAAGGTGGACCTGCCGGAGAAGACGGAGCCGGTAACCGAGCCGGTTCCGAAGCCGCTGCTGGTGTCACAGCCAGTGTTGGAGCCGGTGCTGGAGCCAGTGCTGGAGCCAGTGCTGGAGCCAGTGCTGGAGCCGGTGCCGGTGCCACGGCTGCCGCCCGAGCTTCTGACACTCATCTTCTCCCACCTGCGACCGTCGGAGAGGGCGGCCTCTGCAGGTGTCTGCCGGCAGTGGCGCTCCGCATGTTTAGCGCCGCGCCTCTGGAGGAACCTCAGTCCCGCAGCACCAGCAGGTGAGGCATCAATGACTCTGCCCCGCCACAGCATTGGGTGAGACAGGTTCCTCAGCAGGTGGTACTCGGCTGTGATCCAACAGTTCTTGTAACCAGTGTACGGATAAAAATCGAATCGAAAGCCTTTTGAACCGAAACAAAATTGCATCGTTGGAGTTCCCAGCGTACGATTGCATCCAACTCGCCGTGGGTGGCTTACGCCTTACATACCCATTTATTTGCCGGCGTCGGCTCTATTTGGCGCACGTGTCGCCATTTGGTGCTCCCTCTCCATCTGACCCCGCCGATCCGTGTGCCAGGTGACTGTGACGTCACTCAGAGTGACGCCATCGAGGACGCCATTTGGTGCTCCCTCTCCATCTGACCCCGCCGATCCGTGTGCCAGGTGACTGTGACGTCACTCAGAGTGACGCCATCGAGGACGCCATTTGGTGCTCCCTCTCCATCTGACCCCGCCGATCCGTGTGCCAGGTGACTATGACGTCACTCAGAGTGACGCCATCGAGGAGCTGATGCTGGAGTCGGCGATGCAGAGCAAGCGACTGGACCTGGACGCCGACGTGGACGAGTGTGAACCGTACAACGGCTCTGTGCAGCACCAGACCGCCTCACACACCGCCGCCGACCAGCGCAGGAGGCTCAGAAGGTGAACAAACCGGGCACGATAACGACCGAACGAGGGACGATAACGACCGAAAGTGTGGCACAGACCTAATTCATTGCTCACAGCTCAAAACTCTTATATAATTGATTGATGCAACGCTATCACACTGCATTTGATGATGACTCATTCTAGCTGATGTGCTTACACATCTTAAAGGAGTGTGTCGACTCACATCGCTGATTTGGGGTTATTGACACTGACTTGTAGAACATAATTTTCTGAATCGAACCATGCCTTTCATTTTTCCAGATTCACACTAGTGGCTGAGATATTCCAAAGACCCCAGGAACTGGCTGGTAGCAAAAAGTTATCGGATAGACCCGAGAGGCATTACCACTACTAGAAGCATTGCTAATATCGAAATATCGATACAAATTTGCTAGCATATCGTTAGCGCTGGCCCATAGCATTTCGACAAAACAGCTCGTGAGCGCTGATAGCAGCTGCCGAACAGAGCATCGATGGCCATTTTGCTTTTCGACAGTTTGCTTACATTGTTTGTATGGATTGTTTATTGGCTTAGGTGCACCGGTTTACATAACATCTTCTTCCCTGTGATTATAGTGGCGATCGTTGTATCGATATAGAAACAAAAGATAAGCAAAAGGAATAAAGTGAAAATTCAGCTAATTCTGTAAAAAAAAAATAGAATTAGAGATTCCAGATGTGAATTTGATTGTATCCAACAATCAAACCAATAGCTTCTTACCGTAGGACAAATATTTTTAACATCCAAAACAGTAGACCCACTCCCTTTAACCCGCGAGTTACTGGGGTATATTTAATCACGCGACTTACTGGGGGGGCTATTTTTTGCCCCCCCCCCCTCAGATCTCCGGAACTACTGGACCGAATGTAAAAATTAAAACGGCATTCGATAGCCCTGGGAAATTTATCGAGGGAAACATAATATTGTTGACCTCAGGGTCACCGATGACGTCACAGGTCAAGTCAAGTACAAAATGTTTGACCGTGTCAAAAGGTCTCGATGGATGGAATTGTCGCGCAAAATTGCGATATTAAACGCATAAGCTGTCGATACATCGGTATGATTCGTGTGTCCGACACTTCTAAGTACCTTTCTAAGCTGTTTATGACCTTGAGTCAGGTCAAGGTCATCCGAGGTCACGAGGTCAAACTGCAGATTACGGTCATTAGGCATTGTAACACATGTGTATGGGTTTGTTTTTCGTCTAGAACGCGAAAAATGACCTTAGAACATTGTTTGTTCCATATAAATGGAAGTAAAAAGGAAAAACGGAAATGCGTTTTTTATGCATATTAATGATGTGAGAGGTGGTCGATTTTTGTCATTTAAAGGTCATAAGTCAGCCATTTTTGAAGATATCAACTTCAAATTTGGTACACATATTCACCGCACACGTCTCGATCACATATATTCCGGTTTTTGGATAATTCTGATTTTTTCTTGAAAATTTTGTTTAAAAAAAAAATTATTTGGATTTCTCAAAATTTTGAATAAAAAAACTAAAAAATCCGAGATATCTGTTTGATAGCCCTTTGATTGTTAGTAATTTGGTTGAAGACAATTGAGTTTATCTCAAACATTGTACCTTTGACAGCGTTTTCCGCAAACCATTATTTTGCAACAAAATCCGAAGAACATGACGTCACTCTGACGTTATTTTCGGTTGACCTATCATAACCTCATATTTTTCCTTTTTCCAACATGTGTATAATTGATGTGAGAGAAGGTACTGCAAGTTTGGTGACGATACCGGTGTTCGTTTAGGAGTTATTGCAAAATAACTAGGGGGGGGGGGCAAAAAATAGCCCCCCCCCCCCCCAGTAAGTCGCGGGTTAATCTGCTAGCTTAGCTCATATATTTTATTTTCGCCACGAAACTACGATGCGATCGAAACACTGGACTGGTATCAGAATGTGACCCTGTTTCCCGTGAATAACGGACGTCTCTTCCGCCCGCAGCCTGATGACCCACACGCTGCCGCTGGTGGGTCAGTACGTGCAGCAGCTGGTGCTGACCGGCTGCCATGGCCTAGCCAGCACCCAGCTGCGGCAGCTGCTCGTCCACTGTCCGAACGTGCGACACCTGGACGTCAGCTATACGCCCATCGGCGACTGCTCCTTCAAAAGGTGCGCCGGGTATCTGCCGCGGGCTGTGCGTGTTGTGAGTATAGGCATGGCTGTACGATCGTCCCGCAGCACAGTTCTGCAAAGGGCGTGCACCATTTTCGTCATACCATGTGCAACCAGGTGAACCCAGTTGGCCAATGTTAACTGCAAGGTCTAGGACCCTGGGTGTAACTGTGCAGCAGAGTTCAGAAGGTGTACGGCTCTTGAAGTCGGTCCCGCATGACGCAGTTCTTAGCATTGGGTTTTCCATCCCTACAACTACAGAAAGATATCCACCGCATCGGGTATTAAGCACGTTTAGCCGACGCAATCTCTGTCTTGTCCATTACCGAAGGTAAACATTTGTCGCTTGTGTTGTAGTGACTTGTCTTGATGTGCTGCTTCACGGTTTCGGTGCAGACTTCAGGCTGATTCGGTGCCGAAGATATTCAGATCAGTTGTTCACATAATGCATTTGTAATGTATTGCAATGTATTATAACTTATACAAGACACTTGTGGTTTTAATGAAAGAATGCGTTTGATTGAATACACTAACGAAGAAACACGGAAAATATAGTTATTTTCTGGCAAATCACACTGGTTGAGGATAGCCGCATATTTAATTTTGTTGCTTATTTTGTGTAATCCTAGGTTAATCAAGTGTACCTGTCATTATCATACACCTGCTTCTGTCTGTCACCACAGACTGCCGCTGTCGGCGCTGCAGCGGCTCGAGCACATCGACCTGTCTGGCTGCGAGCGGCTGACGGACCGCAGTCTGGACCTCCTGGCCACGCAGTTGGACCTGCTCTGTCCGCCGCCCTGCCCTCCGCCGGCCGGCCACACCGACATCGAGGAGGCCTGCGACGCGCTGATGCCCGACGCCGACTGCTACGACTGCGAGAGCCACGAGGACTGCGGCGCCGCGGCCGTGCGCCGCGCCCTGTCCCGCGACAAGAATGGCCGTCTGCTGGTGCCGGCCCCGGGCGGCGGCGGGTGTGGAGGCGGCTGTGGAGCGGGTATCAGCGGGGCGCGGCTGACGCATCTGCTGCTGTCCGGCTGCCAGCGGCTGACGTCGGCCGGCGTGTGGCGGCTGGCCGGCTGCCGCGCAGTCAGCTCCCTTCGGCTGCTCGACGTCAGCGGCTGCGGGCGGCTTTCCGGCGCCTCGCTATGCGCGCTGGCCGCTGCCGCGCCCCGGCTGGACGCCGAGCGGCTCTGGTACTGCGACCAGATCAGCGACGGACCGCACCCGAACACCGCCAACGGCTGCGATAATGTCGAGTGTCCGATCCGGCACTGCTGCCGCAACAGCTGAGCCGCCCCGACCCGGACTGGTCTGGTGGGGCGGTACTTACGGCACTGTCTTGCCGCCCCGACCCGGACTGGTCTGATGGGGCGTTACTTACGGCACTGTCTTGGACGCCCCTTCAGCATTTATGTGGCTCTCAGTTTTCACTCGCTCTAAAATACTTTATTGGCGCTCGTTTTGCATCTCTGCCGTCCAGCTGCGTCGCTGCCTGCGCTGCGCCGGCTGCCGCGTTGCGTTGGAGTGTTGTGTCTGCCACTTCAGTTTCGGTGTATGTTTGTGTAATGCTTGGTGCCATGCGTAGAGCGTCACCGTTGCTTCTCTGCGAGGAGTGTACGTCGTATGAGAAGGTGCCATGCATAGAGCGTCACTGTTGCTTCTACGTCGTAGGAGAATCTCCATAAGACAGACTTACCGTTTCCCGCCTCTTCTCACTAGTGCTTAGCACCCTCCTATATTTCTGCGCTCACGTTTGTAAAATAGAAGTTAGCACATTGTATCAGAACCTGGGTGTAACATTTACAATCTTCGTTCCTCCGCCTGTCGAAGTGTTCAGGCCTGGAGGAGAGATGTGTTGATATGTTGTAGACGAGCTCGTCGTTTCGGTCACGCAGAGACGTGCAGAGATGTTGACGGCCTGCATGACTGGGCCGTCCGGGTGTGGTCCTGTGTGTTCGTCCCAAACGGGTGTGCCGACAGTAGGTGGCGCTTACTGTGCATACGCGGACAAGTGTTTGTACGCTCGGTTTATGTTAGAGAGAAGGCACACTGCAGTGCACTCGGAAACACCGGCGGACAGGTCAGTTGCAATACAGCCCGCTGTGTTGGTCGTAAGAGTGAGCGGCTGTGGACGCGCTTCTCGCTTCACGTGATATGGTGTTTCGCGATCCTTTGTGGAGGTGACTGCTCAGATGTGAGGCACCCGTGTGTTGGATATTGTATCCCTTTGGGCTGTGAATGTTGAGAAGCGTGTCAGCGATTGCTGGTCAGCCGTGCGGGCTGCTTCCTCAAGTCGATTGTGAGGTGTGTCGGCTAAATAGTCGTGACTGGCAACATTCTTAATCCACTTACGAATGTTCAGCACCAAAAGTCAATACACTTTTGTCAGTACCACGTGTGGTCCTATTCCTAATGGTCGACGGTGGCGAAATGTAAAAGGGAGGCAGCGAAGCATAATTGGAGGAAGAAAACATTTATAAAGGTTCGGCCACCCACCAAAAGGGGACGGGTAACAGCAGCGTTCCAAAGGTGGCTCTCCAATCCTCTCCCTGGTGGGGGTCATCTTGACCCTCACCCCCTTAGGTTTTTCGGGAATAGCGGGGAAAACGGCGGCGCGAAGCGCGCCAGATTTGGTACAGGTATGCAGGCATAAATTGCCCACATTGTGTAAAAAAAATTACCTCCGGTCATCTCAGGTCAGGTCGCCAGATCACGTTGTGACCTTACCTTTAAAAATGTGTGTGGTCGTGCCAAAGCCACAGTCTTTGTCCGGGAGATTTTAAACTTGCAGGATTTCATAAGGTCATAAGTACCTACAATTCGTATATCTCTGATGATTTTTTTTTGTATCGGTGACCTAAGGTCGGGTCAATTTCGTGACCTCTCCATTATGTGCAATGGGAAAATATACAAATGCTTTCTATTCGGAGAATAGGCATCGGATCAGGCCAATTCTGTCAGAATCATGTTATTTTAGCTCATTCTTGATGATCCAGGTGCAATTGTTGCTCAGTGACCTCTGCAAGGTCAGCTGAGGTCATCTGAGGTCACCAGCACTTCTTTGCCAATAACTCTTGATAAAGTAAAGATAGAGACGTGCGAATGACACCACTGTTTGTCTCGTCGAGTCGCGTCGCCCCATATGCAACATGACTTACCCGGGTCACCAAATAACCTTGACCTGACCTGGTCGAATTTTGAAGTTGATCTAACAAGGTCACCATTCATATTGTTACAAGCGCATTGACAAGACAAACTGGTGTTAAAATGATTGCTCTATGTTTAACGATAGAAGTTATTAACCAAAAACGTTTTAGGAATAAATCCCCTCGTGACCTTTAGTGACTTCTGGAGCCTAAACTATTGATCTGAGCTAAAATTTGAAGACACCGACTGCGATTGCATTTTTCGAGATCTTTCTATTGTTTGTTTTCCGTTTGTTCCTAGCTATGATAGTCCCCGATATATTTGGGGGTGTTCGAAGCCAAGTCCTACAACTGGAAAATCTGACCTTTGATGACCTCTAGTGACCTCAATATTGACCTGAACCAAATCATACCTCCAATAACTTCGAATGTCCTCGTCGAGAGCTTTCGAACGAATTTTCCGAGGCTTTCTAGCATTTTGTTTTCGAGTTAGAGGGGGGTCATTTTGACCCCCACCCCACCAGGGTGAAGTTGTCGCAGAGGACCACCGGGCCCCGGGGCGCGGGTTTCGACCATAAGCCTAAGCTTAAATTTACATAGATTGTTTAAATAGCTACATATTGAGGGTAACCTTACATTTGAATGTTTAGGACATTTCTAGCTTAGCTAGAAAGCCAAGTGTTCTTTTCCATGTTTTTTTAAATAAATATTATACAGCCTTGGTTGCAAATTTATCGACTATTGTTGTGTGAGTGCAGTAAAATAATAAATGACATGTTACCAATAATGGCGAACCTGAGTCAAAATATTGCGCAGGTATTTTGGTTTTTGGTTTTTAATCGATAGCCGCCGGCTTCAAGGTTTTCGAACGAGCTAGCACTATCAACTAGAGTTGTTGCAGCAGTTGGCCGCCAGAGACCGCTAATGAGCCAGGGTGTTATGACGTCGCAAGCAAATAAGTCTGCTAAATTTTTATTTATTTATTTAAAAATAAATGAATACACATTTAGCGTTAAATATTTTACTGGTACCATTTGCTTGCGACGTCATCACCCCTGACTCACTAGCGGTCCCTGGCGGCCAAATGCTGCAACAACTCCAGTTAATAGCTCAAGTCTTCGCAGAACGCATCCTATTACATAGCTACTTCGTTTTTTAATTCGAATATCTGCTGTGGGTACATAGTGAGGGTAAGTTTATTAGTATCATATTGATGGGTTAAGATCACAATGTTTTGAGTTGTTTTAGACTTTCTAATTGGTGGATTGTGGGCTTGACAAGACAAGTGACAAGTGGGCTTGACAACACAAGTGCTCCCACCTACACCTTTCATTTTTCCTTGGGAGATTATGGCTTTGATTCCCTCATCTGAAACTCATTCACTCCTTGCCTCACCTTTCTCTCACTGACTTTCTTTCAATTTGATACAAAGTGGGGGTAGACAGGCGACAGCTGTAACCACAGAAACGTCCAAACACCAGCATTTTCATGCTGGAACTCACTTGGTCTCACCACCTGCGGTGGTGTTCACGGCCATCTGCGGTTCAGCGGTTTCCAGCAGGCTCCAGCCCCACCCCTTTCCTCATGCGTCACCACAAGCAGGCATCTCTTGAACACAGATATTTCATCCTGCAGTTGCTCTGTGCCAACCGCCGGAACCACAGCCAACTGCAGCTGTGTGACATCATACTGTTCACCCTGTCCCCACTCTGAGTTACCCCACCGGCTTCTGACCACTGCTGATGGCCAAACTGCAGCCAACCGTGAACAGGCCTCTGGTTGTCCTCCCCACTATTGACCACTCAAGGGGTGATCATGGGTAGGTAAGTAAGGTAAGGGTATGATGGTAAGGGAGAAGTGAAATTCAGGAGAAGTGTCCTGGGGCAGAATTGGCCTCCATCTTGGATTTTTCTCTTCACTGTCACCTGACCTTTTTTAAGGTGAACGTGCTATAGTAAACCGTAAATAAACTCTTGGGATCCCCAACCCACTGGTTACAACAAGAACACTATGAAGGAAACCCTTCATTTGAAACATGTGACCAGGGGGTGTACTCCGCTCCTTCAACATTGGTAAAAAGTGTGACAACCACGAGCAGCTTCCAGCATCTTGGCTGTGTTTATCAGATTTTCTCATAAGCTATATTTGGCTATCACCTAGTATTGACCAATCAGTCTTGAGCAAGCTTGACGATGATTGGTCAGATTGTGATGACGTGAAGGCGGGGGAGATTGGAGAATCATTTGTTTACATTTCAACGGGTTTGCCATATTGGTTCGCTGGCAATGTACGGGCGTGTGTGCGTGTGCATTTTTAAGCATTTACTTATTTTTATGAAGCGTAAGACAATATTTAAAGGTGTATATGAAAGTCGACATAATAATTGTATCTGTCAACATAGCAGTATTTTCCCAGAATACCTCATAAGCTAAAAAATTATGCCCAAATCTGTGCATTCTTTAGCTGAGGACATCTGTGAAAATTGTTGACATAAGAGGCTGTAGGAGTAGGTTAGCTTTTTTTCAAGGACGTAAACCCATAGATTGTGTCACTTTATATAAACAGACTAGAAAATCCATACCAATGTGACTGATATCGGTATTACTTAGGTTTTGAGACACCATTATGAGTAGTACCAGTGGCGGCGGATCGTATTTTCGGATGGTGGGCAGAGAAACCCAGAGGGTCCCCTCGGCAAAAGTGTGGGAGTGGGCTTGACAAGACAAGTGACAAGTGGGCTTGACAACACAAGTGCTCCCACCTACACCTTTCATTTTTCCCCCATGGCCAAAGGCCCCCTCGTTGCTCCCACACTCCCATGGCCAAAGGCCCCCTCCAAAAAAATGTGAAATGGTATCTCCTCGGATTTAGGCCACTATATTTTGCAGGGCCTCTAAATGGTCGAAAAAAGAACGTCGGACAGGCCAATGTTGAAGTCTCAGGCCTTCTGAGGGACCCTTGGACAGGCCTTATGGCCTACCGAGGGTCCCCCTCAGGCCGACTGAGGGCCTTCTGTCAGCCTTAGAAGGCCCATCAGGCTGGCTGGGGGCACAGCGAGGCCCTGTGTCATTTTTTCGGTCAAAAGGAAAAATCGAACCAACTTCTTGGAGCATGGATTTTCTAGTCTCTTACAAATGTATGGGAGAGGCAAAATTATGTTCCCCCCCCCCCCCCAACTTCTTGAGTGGGCGGGCAGCTGCCTCCTCACCCCCCCCCCCTATCCGCCGCCACTGAGTAGTACCTAATGCTACTGGTCCTGTGCTATGGGTGGCTTGCACTAATGAGCACAAATTGTCAAGTGTCTAGTAATGACTATACAATAAATGATAATAATGAGACTTATGAGTTACAGGACATAGGTCATGACAGGACATGCCTTTTTGCGCCGTCGGGGGTGCAGCAACGACTGACATGTGCCAAAGAAGTTGATCAAGATCACGATTCAGATGCTATACCATTTCATAAATTTCCCAAAGATTCACCTACAAGAAAGGTCTAGGGGCCGCTAGGGAGTCCCAAGCCACCCCCTCCCCCTGGACCCGGGTCGCGCCCATGTCGCGCCCACCAAGCGCGCGTAGGGCGCAACTTTTTGTATGTGGAGCCCTCCCCCTGACCGAAATATTAGATCCGCGCCTGTACTATGTCACGAGAAGGAATAGCAATGCCAAACAAATACAATATATTTGATGTGGTTTATGTCTCCATAGGCAATTAATTGCGATACGTTCACATTTTCCACGCCGGGTAATGGCATCAAAGATACACTTATCATTTCGAGCGGCGGCCGTACCTAATCGTTGAACTTTGCGCAGATATAACAGCAAATATTGGTCTGATTGCATTGTTTTTAGCGGCATTCGGCAGAGCGGTTGATTTGTGACATATTACATATCACAAGTTTTGCAATCCACCGGTAAACAAAGAAACTAAGCGCGATCTAAGCTTCAGGCACGCGCGCACTAATGTTGTGTACGGCGGCCGGCCGGCCGCGTCCCCGCTTTCTACGTCACAGCGACTCCGGGTCGTGGCTACTAAATTAGTGTTTGTCACCACTTTTTCGGCCAGTGTTCTACCTGGTTTATATAGCCTTGCATGTGACCAAAAAAAATGGCAGCATTTTTGCCTTTGCCCTCAGGCCACTTCTCCTGAACGGCCACCACGGTAAGGGCAGGCCGGAGCAAAGAGACACACAACCTCCTGTGTCTTATTCTAAAAGTATCCAATCAGTGAGGTCAGCTTGGAGAAAGGAGATAAAAAAGTGTGTCTGCATGAAGTACATGCCTACACTAGTATGGTCAAGTAGAAAGGACAGGCTATTGGCAATGAAGATGATATTGACACACTACATCAGAAATAGCATGAAAAGTCTGGTATTAGGACATGTCCGGGGTTACCCAACTCCTGGAGAGGCTCAGTTTTAGTTTAGGTTTAGGTTGGGGGAGCTGGGTGTAGGCAGGGTCTATTCGGTGCTCACTTCTTCGTAGGTTAGGACTAGTTGCCAGGATACTTTGTGGCCCAGTGTTGGTCAAGTCTGTTTTTGAAAGAATTGGTGGACTCACCAGTTACAACTTCTTAGTGATCCCATCCACTTAAAATCACTAACTTCTTTAGTTTCAAGTTGCAAACTGTGCATTGGCATCTGGTAAATTTGGGATAATTTGCTGGGATCATGAATATTTTCCAGTAATATGTTCAACATCTGGAAAAAGGAAAATAATCCCTATTTTTTCATAGGTGAGGATAACCAAATAATATCCAGAGCTTGAATATTATCCATTCCTCTTCATCAACTGACTGCTGCTGCTTCCACTGGTGGACATTTCCTCTCATTGTAACTTGAGTTTCTGTGAATGTTGTGTTTTAAATATATTTTTTTTTGCTTTCAAGATTTTTAAAACAAATAAATTTAGTCAGAATATTTTTGAATGGATGGATTTCCGAGGTCAGGACCCTCGCTAAGCATAGCTTGTTGCACAGGCCCTGACCCCACCACTCGATGATCAACTTACATAAATTGCACACTTCATTTGGAATAAATATGTGATATACAGCACACACAAGGAAGCCAGTCGATACTTTCCACAAAGATGCTGAACCCTCTGAAGAATGATAATTATCCAGATATACAATTAGATCTAACTGGGTAGATTCTAAACATGTGGCTACTGCATTAGGTACTTTCAAGTTGAAGCATATCATATTGTTATGTTACTGCTAGTTGCTACTAGTTATGTACAAATATTTCACTGACCTCCTCTTTTTCTCTTAGGACCTGTATCATGGAGAACACTGAAGAAGGGGTCAAGAAAAGTGCAGCTGAAACACAAGATGATGAGCTGATTAAAAAGTATGGATTTAACATCTGTGCTGTGACCAAGTGGTCACAGTACTCTGCCATTCAAAGGGCCCATTCTGACCTACATATGATCCACTCTGACTTCCAGAGGGCCCTCTCTGGCCTTCAGGGCCCACTTTGACATCCAGCGGGCCCATTCTGACTTTATGAAAGTCTACTCTGGCCTCCATAGGGTTAATTCTGACTTCCGGAGGGCTCAATCAGGCATCCAGAGGGCCCTCTCTGGCTTCCAAAGGGCCCTTTCTGGTTTCCAGAGGGCCCACCCTGACCTCCAAAATATTTCCTCCAGAGGGGCCCCTCTGGCTTCTGGAGGGTTCACTCTGGCATCCAGAGGGTTCACTCTGGCATCCATGGCTTCCATTAGGCCCCTTCTGGCTTCCAGAGGGTCAACTCTGATCTCCAGAGTCCCACTCTCTCCTCTAGAGGGCCCACTGCCGCCTCCATAGAGATACCATTCTGACCCACAGGAGAACCCACTCTGGCCTCTACCTCCTGAGTTCCTATCCCGGCCTACATAGGGCGCATACTGACCTCCAGAGGGTCATTTTCTGCCCCCCTGATGGCCCACTCAGACATCCAGAGGGATCTCTCTGGGCTCCAGAGGGCCCACTCTGGCCTCCAGAGTCCAGAGGGCCCACTCTGGCCTCCAGAGTCCAGAGGGCCCACTCTGGCTTCCAGAGTCCAGAGGGCCCACTCTGGGCTCCAGAGGCTTCACTCTGGCCTCCAGAGGGCCCATTCTGGCTTGAAGAGGGCGAACGCTGGTTTGTAGAGGCCCATTTTGGCATGTGAAAGGCACATTTTGAGCTAAAAGGGTCCATTCTGGCCTACATTTGCCTTCACAGTTGAAAGGGCAGACCAATGCTTGAGGGGGCCCATCAAAGCCTGAAGGGGCCTATTTTGCTACATGGTACCAAATCCTGGATCCGCCACCAGGGGCGTAGGCAGGATTTCTCCCAGAGGGGGGGGGGGGATGGAATCAGAGGGACCCTTGTAGCCAAGAGGGGCCCACACAATTAAAACAGTAGCATGTTGTAAGACAACGACAAATAACTTTCGACAACAATTTTGTTTTTGTTTTTTTGGGGAGTCAAAAACTTGAAATTTCGAAAATCCGCGATAGCCATTTTCAATATAATGTTATTTCCTTTCTTTCGGTGTTCTTTCTTTAAATTTGCTTCAAAACTCGATTTTCTACGATTTTTCAAACGTTTATTGTTTTTCCACCTAAAATGGCATGACATGACGTGATTAAAACGTCATTATCTCCCAAAGTACTCCACCATTTTCATTGAAATGTTGTGATAAGACGTATAATTGATGCAGCATAAGGTACTGAAAGGTTTACGTCGATATCTATCACTGTTTTCAAGTTATTGAGAAAATCAGGGAGGGGGAGCAGCAGATTCTGCCACCTCCAGCGGGGCGCGGGTTAATCAAAATAATATCCTGAATCTTCTTCAATTCGGATTAAGGAAACAACACAGTACGTGCATGCCGATTGTGCATATGTGCGATGATGTTACAAAATCTCTACAAAATAACGAAATAACATCCTCCTTATATCTTGATTTACAAAAAGCTTTGGATACCGGTTGCTTATAAATTTTCTTGAAAAAATACACCACATTCTAAATACACCACATCATACGAGGGGTTTCTACAACACGATAGGTCGGATAGTCATATCTTAAGCGACCTGGAGGGACTCTGATAATTACACGCCCTGGAGGGGGGGGGGGGGAGTGAGTGCGGATTCCGACCCGTTAAGATCTCGAAAACCAGCTATAGCTCGAGACAAGCTCTATCGAAGGTATATCTGTCTTTGTTTTAGGTCAGGTCAATATTGGGGTCATCAGAGGTCATCAAAGGTCAAATTTCCCAGTTTTAGGTCCAGAAATCCCCAAATATCTCGGAAACTATGATAGCTAGGAACAAACGGAAAACATTGGAAAGCTCTTGAAATATGTAATCCCCATTTGTGTCCTGAAATTTGAGCTCAGGTCAATATTTTAGGCTCCAGAGATGATCAAATGTTAAAAAAATGTTTAAAGCGCTTCTTATTCAAAATCGTAGAAGGATGAGAAACATGTTTCCATGTTTTTTTCTCTCTTCAGAATGCGAAGATTTCCACTGGGGTGTCGCTAAGGAAAGTACGGGCCAACGTGTTTGTCCAGATGTGTGTCCAGACGAGATCTTTGGCCACCTCTGCAGGTAGACTGTTGTTATTGGTTCGGAAGATAACAGCCAATGGCGTTCGGACCCCCCCCCCCCCCCCCCCCCAGCCAATGGCGTTCGGCTGAGACTCCAGCCAATGCCGGGCTAATACGCGTACATTGTCGAAGTCTTGTATTCTTCTCAGACGTTACTAGCATACACTGACAAACAATGCGAGCTTTGACTGGTCTTCCTTCGAGAGCCTCACCGGCGCTCGACCGGTAGACCACCTCTACCACCACAGGACCCTCTAAAGGACAGCAGATGCCCGCTACAGATCGGCAGGGGCCTCTAAAAGCCGGTAGATGGCCATCTGCAGATCGGCAGGGCCCTATAAAGGCTAGCAGAAAGGCTAGCCCTATATGCCGGCAGTCGCCTTTTCGGATTGGCTGGGACACTGCAGATCGGCAGGGCCCCTAAAGGCTGGAAGAGGGCCCTCTACAGGTCGGCAGGGCCCTCTAAATGCCGGCAGAGTCCCTCTGCAGATTGGCAGGATGATCTTCAGATCGGCAGGACCCTCTAAAGACCGGCAGGGGCCTCTAAAGGCCGACAGGGCCCTCTAAAAGCGAGCAGAGAGCCCTCTAGACAGGGCCCTCTAAAAGCGAGCAGAGAGCCCTCTAAAGTCCGGCAGAGAGCCCTCTATAGATTGGCTGGGGTACTCTGCAGATCGACAGGGCCCCTAAAGGCTGGAAGAGGGCCCTCTACAGGTTGGCATGGCCCTCTACATGCTGGAAGGTCCCTCTAAAGGCGGGAAGAGGGCCCTCTACAGATCGGCAGGGCCCTCTAAAGGCCAGTGAGGGCCCTCTACAGATTGAATGGGACATTCTGCAGATCGACAAGGCCCCTAAAGGCTGGAAGAGGGCACTCTACAGGTCGGCAGGGCCCTCTAAAATGCCGGCAGAGGCCCTTTGCAGATTGGCAGGGCGATCTACAGATCAGCAGGGCCCTCTAAAGGCCGGCAAGGTCCTCTTATAGGCCGGAAGGACCCTCAAAGGCCGGAAGGGTCCTCTAAAGGCCGTCAGGGCCCTCTAAAGGCTAGCAGGGGCCAGGGCCATCTAAAGGTCGGCCGAGGCCCTCTATAGATTGACTGGGACACTCTGCAGATCGACAGGGTCCCTAAAGGCTGGAAGAGGGCCCTCTGCATGCTGGCAGAGTCATATAATGGCCGGCAGACCAGCAGAGGGCCCTCTAAAGACCAGCAGAGGGCCCTCTACAGACTGGCTGGGATACTTTGCAGATCGACAGGGCCCATACCGCCTGGAAGAGGCCCTCTTCAGGTCGACAGGGCTCTCTAAATGCCGGCAGTCGCCTCTACAGATTGGCAGGTCGATCTACAGATCGGCAGGACCCTCTAAAGGCCGACAGAGGGCCCTCTCCAGATCGGTAGAGACCCTCTACAGATCGGCAGGGGGCCATCTGCAGATCGGCAGTGCCCTTTAAAAGCTGGTAGAGGGCCCTCTCCACACCGGCTGGGTCCCTTTTGTACGTATTTACATATACATGCCTTTAACAGTCAAGCAAGTGCTGTTATTTATTCATGTTACGTTTTTTTAGGTTCGTGGGCGTTCTTTTATGTAAGGCGTTTTACGGGCGCCTGTCACCATCCAAAACACTGGGGCCTTCGGCCCCTGGGGGCCCTCGCTCGGTCGCCAGAGGGGCGCGCCTGGCCTCCAGGAGGGGAGGGGGCATGACCCCTTGGCCCTCCCCCTTTGCGGCCTCTTGCCCTTGGCCCTTGTCGGCCTCTGATGCTGACTGCTTCATCTGCAACATTCACTGCTTATCTGCATTTTCAACCAGCCAGTTAGATATTATTCGATATCTGTTTAGCAGTCAGCTCAGAAGAGGTAGTATAAAATATGTTATGCTCACTCATCTAGGGATATGCAGAATATAACAATATCATGCTCATTCAGGTCATGATGCTACTGCTGCCTCTCCCATACAGCGCAATATGTTCTGTTGTTGTCACTATTGTTTCTGCTGATGCTGTTGTTGCCGCGTGACTTGTCATTAACCTGATGTGTCCCGTCCTTCAGACAGCAGTACGAGGCGGCAGCAGATGAGTGGGACACTGTGCCAGACGTCCACTGCGTCCCAGCCGGCCAGCCGCCGCCATCCGATGCAGAACACCAGCAGCCCCCAGACACTGTCTGCATGGAGTTCACAGACGTTTGGGCCTACTTCAAGGAGAAAGACCTCTCCGCCCACATGGTGAGGGTCGGGTGTGTGCTCGGAGGTGGATGGTGAGGGTGGGGTGTGCTCGGAGTTGGATGGTGAGGGTGGAGTGTGCTGTGACTCTTAGAGTCGCCCTGCAGCTCTCGACTCATCTTGTCTTGTTCAGGGGCGGGTCTAGCCGTGGGTGGGTTTTGGGGGGCCAAATCCAGTGGCGTAGTTCCAAAAAGTTGTTGAGCGGGGGGGGGGGTCGCGTTGCCGATAATTTTTGAGTGGAGGGTAGGATGAAATGACGAAAAAATGTACCCCCATTTGTATGCGTATGTGCCTTTGTAGCATTTGTAATGTGGTTTTCATGTTATAGTAGGTATGTACTTGTTATTTAGCGCCGCTCAGCGGCGCGAAATTTTACGGGTTTGCCTGATAAAACCCAGAAATATGGGCGCTGGGCCTTGGGTGTGTCATATTTATATACATTTCTAAGGAGCAAAACCGCCTTATGATTTTCCTTTGCTCTGAGGATCCCGAAAAACGATGTTGATGTTCGTTTTCTCCAACTCGCTAAACAAGAGCGGCGCGTAGCACGAGAAGTTTGCCATATCTCAATACATTAGCGACACCAGCGCCGCCCTGGTGGTGGAAGATTGCACTAACTTACAACCATTAATTCTAAGCATCACTGCGGCTCTCCAATTGCAACGAGGATCACAGAACAAAGTCTGATATAATCACGACGCTTTACACGGCAGCTAGTGCAAATAATACTGTATATTTGAAACAAATGCACCCCATTTGGTGCTGGGGAAAGTTAAGGTACTTTCTATCTCATCAGTGACATATCACATAACCCATACTCTAAGCGTGAATATTGGTTATTGGCCAACGCACCGTGCAACCCCACCAATCACCATAATACGCAGAGCAGATTGTTATGAACATATGGATATTATACAACATATTGAACATTTGAGACTTGGGGACATATCATAGTCGTTATGACATAGCAACATCTAGTTAATTGCCGAGGATGTCTTAACTCATCCATTAATTACTCGTATCTGATGATCTGATCACCAAGCACTGTTTAGGGAGCAACACCTTCCTAACACTGGCTGCCGTGACGACTACAAAATTACCAAACACATACGCCAGATTAAAAAAAATTAGCAGCTCACCTACCAACGAACCAACGATATAAAACAAAACGGTATCATTTGGCGGGAAACCTTAAAAGGATACATATTACAAACATGCGTATATACGGCGGCGTGCGGGGCGGGGAACGGCGGGGCATGCCACTGGTTTTTAATGTTTGTGTATCATGACTGTTTGCTGGTCGCATCTAACACCTGCTGGCGGTGACGGAGCCGGCTGCAGATGAGCCCATGACGCTGCTCCTCGCCAAAAACCGCACCAGCAGCCTCCGTCATCACCTTCACCGCGCGCTCCACCGCCACCGTGTGCACCGGGTAGGCCTCGACTTGAAGCGGCGGGGTGACGAGGCTCGTCAGCTTCTCGTCACCGAGCTCAGGCATGAGCGGCGGCTCACTCACCAGCTCCGTCTTCCAGTCGAACAGCTCGGTGATGCTGGTCGCAGCGTAGTTGATGACTGGGAGAGTGGACAGGCTGATTTCTAGCTAGTTCTTCTTCCGGCACATGGGCGCCATACAACCTACCAGTTGCAGCACCCGTAAGCCATAATAGAAAATCATCATCATCATCATCGTCTTCCGGCACAGAGAGATAACGCTCACACTTTAGGCACGGACATTTCCATCCTCCTGCGCCACCATAGCTAGCAGCACCGCCTCCGGTTGCGCCCAGTAGGCGCTGCGCTGCGCTGCGTGAAGGGCCAGATCATGTCTTGCAGCTTGGACGGCAGAACCTGTAGCAGCTGCAAGCTTTAGATGAAGTTACTGGGGCCTTGCACCAGCCGCTGTGCCTACGGATGCAAAACCACGACGGTATGCAGTAATCTGCCAGGTACTGGATGCTCAGGCAATTGTTCTCTGAGGTGGAGGCCATGGCGATGTACGGGTCGCTGCCAGTGTGATATATACGTCATCTGTCAGTGCCGGAAGAACCAGCCAGTAATCAGCCCATACAGGCCCCGGTCATCAACTACGCTGCGACCAGCATCACCGAGCTGTCCGACTTGGAGATGGAGCTGGTGAGTGAGTCGCCGCAAATGTCTGAGCTCTGTGATGAGAAGCTGACGAGCCTCGTCACCCCGCCGCTTCATGTCGAGGCCTACCCGGTGCTCACGGTGGCGGTGGAGCGCGCGGTGAAGGTGATGACGGAGGCTTCTGGTGCGGTTTTTGGCGAGGAGCAGCGTCATGGGCTCATCTGCAGCCGGCTCCGTCACCGCCAGCAGATGTTAGATGCGACCAGCAAACAGTCATGATACACAAACATTAAAAACCAGTGGCATGCCTCGCCGTGCCACGCCCCGCACGCCGCCGTATATACGCATGTTTGTTATATGTATTCTTCTAATGTTTGTCTGCTAAATGATACTGTTGTATTTTTCTGTCGATTGGTTGGTAGGTGCGCTGCCAAATTTTTAATCTGGCATATCTGTTCTGTAATGTTTGAGTCGTCACGGCAGCCAGTGTTAGGAAGGTATTGCTCCCTAAACAGTGTTTGGTGATCAGATCATCAGATACGAGTAATTAATGGATGAGTTAAGACATCCTCGGCAATTCATTAGATGTTGCTATGTCATAACGACTATGATATGTCCCCAAGTCTCAAATGTTCAATATGTTGTATAATATCCATATGTTCATAACAATCTGCTCTGCGTATTATGGTGATTGGTGGGGTTGCACGGTGCGTTGGCCAATAACCAATATTCACGCTTAGAGTATGGGTTATGTGATATGTCACTGATGAGATAGAAGGTACCTTAACTTTCCCCAGCACCAAAGGAGGTGCATTTGTTTAAAATATACAGTATTATTTGTACTAGCTGCCGTGTAAAGCGTCGTGATTATATCAGACTTTGTTCTGTGATCCTCGTTGCAATTGGAGAGCCGCAGTGATGCTTAAAATTAATGGTTGTACGTTAGTGCAATCTTCCACCACCAGGGCGGCGCTGGTGTCGCTAATGTATTGAGATATGGCAAACTTATCGTGCTACGCGCCGCTCTGGTTTAGCGAGTTGGAGAAAACGAACATCAGTATCGTTTTTCTGGTTCCTCAGAGCAAATGGAAATCATAGGGCCGTTTTGAATATTGACTAGTGACACACCCTATTGTAGAGGATAAGAAGCTAACAATGCTTAACAATGCATTTCACCATTACAACGAACCGAAGACGATGAGGATGGCTTCGTTATGACGATGGCCACTGATGTGACGCCGCGAAGTGGCGTGAAAATTATAATTTTATGTCGTGGAAAGCGAAATTGTAATATTGGAACCAGACCGGAGTGGAGCCAAGCCTCGGGTAACCCCTATTCCTGGTTGCACATCTCGGTATGATGAAAATATTGAAATTAAGGTAGTTTTTCATATACATATTCCTCGGATAGTAAATCACGATGACCGGTGGAAGTCAGCGCTCAATAGTACATATGATAATAATAACTGTATACATATGTACCGAACTGTAACAAACAACTGGTAACAGTGCAAATGGTTTGAAAGCAGCAGGAGGCAGAACGACTTTCCGCACATAAATTGTCCCTGCGGATCCGGAGGAGCCTGGGACGAGATGGCTTGGGAGATGGTCCTGGCCTGTTCCCACTATTAGCTCTTCGGTTCAGCAAGTTGGATACCGCTGAAGCAGCTTCCGGGAGCCGATGTTCGCGTCCTTGCGTTCGCGTCGCCTTTTTTCGGAACTCGGCAGACTAGCTAAACATGTAGCCCGCTTGAAAGTTAATATTTTATGAAGGGAGTGGGACCTGGGGCTAGCAATTAGGTACCGCCAAGGAGAGCCTCTGCCAGACACTTAATTAATTCATTTTCCCATTTTCCAAATTTGTTTAACCCTATTTGTAACAGGGGGGGGCGGATTCCGCCCCCCCCCCCCCTCATGTTTTTCGCAGATATCTCCAGAACGGCTGGGAGCAGGCCCATGAAATTTTGGGACTTTTCATAGCAATTGAATACTGCATTTGGAGTCAAAATTTTGAGTTCTTAACCTGAACAGAGGCGGTTCCAGGGTACAGTTTTGGGTGGGTTCGGAGGCGATATTTGGCGATAATACGGAAATTAGATCTTCACGGTTTCTTCCTAAGTGCCTCAAGTATGAAGGAGTTACATCGGTTCACGGTGATTGCAACAAGTGAAAATTAGTTGATGTTAATGAAATATCATAAAAATTCCATGGCAGAGGCGGTTTCAGGGGCTTGAAAGGGGGGGGGGGGGGGTCCAGGAAGTATTCAATGCTGGGCGGGAAGCAAATAGAGCAATGCAAGGGTCATTTATAGTTATAAAGATGTAAAAGATAGCTTCTGCTTCCATTATTTGCATAATTTATTACATATAGTGTTTCAGGGGCGTGTTCAGGCACATGAAAAGGGGGGTGACTGGCTTGGTGATGACGATATGCCAGCGATAACGGCGTAATAGACGGTTAGCTTATAATGATATATGGACATATGAGGCCAGCAAAAAGGAATAAAGTCATTTTTTTTGCAGAGGCGCGCTCAGGAAAGGAAGAAAGGGGGTCATAATTGCAAGGGATCTATGAGGCATGGGCGTACAATGACATAACATACTGTAGTTTTCGGATGAAACACGCACCACAGGCTACTCTACGAACGATTATAAGATAATAGGCGAGTCCAGGTAGGGTAAAAGGGAGGTAAGCAATGTTAATTGAAGTAATAAGTGAAATAGTCACTGTTTATTAGTTAGTATCATAATAGCAGATAATATACTTATCAAAAGGTATTGAGCCGCCCCAGTTTGGATCCTGGATACGCCTATGATGAAGTACAACATGCAAAAAGGAACTATCTACGATCAGTAACATATTTATAGTGCTGGGTAGCAACTTGTCTGCGGTTAATATTTTTTCCAATTTTACCCCCCTTTTTCACTAACCTGGTACCGCCTATGGCAAAAATAAGATTTTTTACTGTTTTGTCTAATGTCACAATCACATACCATTCCATTTTTTTTTTTTAAAACAAATTGTTTTATTACGCATTTACTTCACCCCCATAGTGAGTGACCTGCACACGCCTATGATTTTTGAATTTTCAAACGCCACTGTCATATATTAATTTCCAATTCAATCTCTATCGATTCGTATTAATTGTGTTACAATCGGTCGATAAACATGAAAGCTATGTTGGATCAAAAATACCACTAAAATTTGTGTTTTTTGCCCCCCTGTTGCCCCCCTATCAAAAATTTAGATTTTTTATTATTATTTAGAAATGTAGATCGTGTTGAGGGGAACCAAACACCGTTTCATTTTTGAAAATCGGACGGGTAGATCTCGAGATCTCTGGGGGGGGGGGGGGCGGAATCCGCACCCCCCCTGTTACAAATAGTGGTAGCCAGGAGCCTGTTACAAATAGGGTTAAGCAATTGCGAATTTTGTGTCATGCCGCGAAG
Source organism: Chirona hameri (assembly GCA_036785665.1). Classification (NCBI taxonomy): domain Eukaryota; kingdom Metazoa; phylum Arthropoda; class Thecostraca; order Balanomorpha; family Balanidae; genus Chirona; species Chirona hameri. The sequence goes on from JAXIVJ010015090.1 coordinate 26,562, forward strand.
CGGCGCGAAATTTTAAGTTTTTCACTGTGATAGCTGGATTTTGACTGCTGCAAAGGCATTTTTTTACAAGTGTACGTCCGACTGTTGGGGGGGGGGGGGGGAGGGGGGTCATAGTTTCAGGCCTGGGGGGGGCAGGGGCAGGCAGGCAGGCAGGCAGGCAGGCAGGCAGGCAGGCAGGCAGGCAGGCAGGCAGGCAGGCAGGCAGGCAGGCAGGCAGGCAGGCAGGCAGGCAGGCAGGCAGGCAGGCAGGCAGGCAGGCAGGCAGGCAGGCAGGCAGGCAGGCAGGCATGGCCCCTTTACCCCCCTGGATTCGCCCCCGGTCTTGTGTCTTGTATTTGTAGGCTAGAACCGTTCCGTAAACGTTTAAAAGGTGCACACTGCATACGCTTGGTTACGTATTCCAGACAAGGTCCGCTATTCCATTGTAAGCGAAGAGCAAGAGTATATCTCGCTAATATATGGTTATCTTCAGCAGATATATTACCCCCAACTGTAATGAGGACGCTAGTATTCCTGCAGTTTGGTGACATTTTGTCCACATGGTACTGTACTTAAGACACTTGGATACTGTGAGGGCACCGTCAGAGTTTGCAGGCTGGTACCGCAGGCCGAATATAAGGCTCGTATTTCAGGCCAACATCCAGCCGACCCTGGAGCGGAAGCGGGGCTGCAGACTGCTGTTCTGTAGACTGCTGGGACCGCCCCACCTGGACAAACGGCTGGTGCCCGAGAGAGACAGGATATTCGCCATCGCTCAGAGTGAGTAGGATGGGCGTGTGAGACACCGGTATTGTCGGGAGATTCCCCGGGTGCCGTGTGAGACACCGATATTGTCGGGACATGCTCCGGGTGCCGTGTGAGACACCGGTATTGTCGGGAGATTCCCCGGGTGCCGTGTGAGACACCGGTATTGTTGGGACATGCTCCGGGTGCCGTGTGAGACACCGGTATTGTCGGGAGATTCCCCGGGTGCCGTGTGAGACACCGGTATTGTCGGGAGATTCCCCGGGTGCCGTGTGAGACACCGGTATTGTCGGGACATGTTCCGGGTGCCGTGTGAGACACCGGTATTGTCGGGAGATTCCCCGGGTGCCGTGTGAGACACCGGTATTGTCGGGAGATTCCCCGGGTGCCGTGTGAGACACCGGTATTGTCGGGAGATTCCCCGGGTGCCGTGTGAGACACCGGTATTGTCGGGAGATTCCCCGGGTGCCGTGTGAGACACCGGTATTGTCGGGACATGCTCTGGGTGCCGGGTGAGACACCGGCATTGTCGGGACATACTCTGGGTGCCGTGTGAGACACCGGTATTGTCGGGAGATTCCCCGGGTGCCGTGTGAGACACCGGTATTGTCGGGACATGCTCTGGGTGCCGGGTGAGACACCGGTATTGTCGGGAGATTCCCCGGGTGCCGTGTGAGACACCGGTGTTGTCGGGACATGCTCTGGGTGCCGGGTGAGACACCGGCATTGTCGGGACATGCTCTGGGTGCCGTGTGAGACACCGGTATTGTCGGGAGATTCCCCGGGTGCCGTGTGAGACACCGGCATTGTCGGGAGATTCCCCGGGTGCCGTGTGAGACACCGGTATTGTCGAGAGATTCCCCGGGTGCCGTGTGAGACGCCGGTATTGTCGGGACATGCTCTGGGTGCCGGGTGAGACACCGGTATTGTCGGGACATGCTCTGGGTGCCGTGTGAGACGCCGGTATTGTCGGGAGATTCCCCGGGTGCCGTGTGAGACGCCGGTATTGTCGGGACATGCTCCGGGTGCCGTGTGAGACACCGGTATTGTCGGGAGATTCCCCGGGTGCCGTGTGAGACACCGGTATTGTCGGGAGATTCCCCGGGTGCCGTGTGAGACACCGGCATTGTCGGGACATGTTCCGGGTGCCGTGTGAGACACCGGTATTGTTGGGACATGCTCTGTGTGCCGTGTGAGACACCGGTATTGTTGGGACATGCTCCGGGTGCCGTGTGAGACACCGGTATTGTCGGGACATACTCTGGGTGCCGTGTGAGACACCGGCATTGTCGGGAGATTCCCCGGGTGCCGTGTGAGACACCGGTATTGTCGGGAGATTCCCCGGGTGCCGTGTGAGACACCGGTATTGTCGGGAGATTCCCCGGGTGCCGTGTGAGACACCGGTATTGTCGGGACATGCTCTGGGTGCCGGGTGAGACACCGGCATTGTCGGGACATGCTCTGGGTGCCGTGTGAGACACCGGTATTGTCGGGAGATTCCCCGGGTGCCGTGTGAGACACCGGCATTGTCGGGAGATTCCCCGGGTGCCGTGTGAGACGCCGGTATTGTCGGGAGATTCCCCGGGTGCCGTGTGAGACGCCGGTATTGTCGGGACATGCTCCGGGTGCCGTGTGAGACACCGGTATTGTCGGGAGATTCCCCGGGTGCCGTGTGAGACACCGGTATTGTCGGGAGATTCCCCGGGTGCCGTGTGAGACACCGGCATTGTCGGGAGATTCCCCGGGTGCCGTGTGAGACGCCGGTATTGTCGAGAGATTCCCCGGGTGCCGTGTGAGACGCCGGTATTGTCGGGACATGCTCTGGGTGCCGTGTGAGACACCGGTATTGTTGGGACATGCTCTGTGTGCCGTGTGAGACACCGGTATTGTCGGGACATGCTCCGGGTTCCGTGCGAGACACCGGCATTGTTGGGACATGCTCTGGGTGCCGTGTGAGACACCGGTATTGTTGGGACATGCTCTGGGTGCCGTGTGAGACACCGGTATTGTCGGGACATGCTCCGGGTTCCGTGTGAGACACCGGCATTGTTGGGACATGCTCTGGGTGCCGTGTGAGACACCGGTATTGTCGGGACATGCTCCGAGTTCCGTGTGAGACACCGGCATTGTTGGGACATGCTCTGGGTGCCGTGTGAGACACCGGTATTGTCGGGACATGCTCCGGGTGCCGTGTGAGACACCGGCATTGTTGGGACATGCTCCGGGTGCCGTGTGAGACACCGGTATTGTTGGGACATGCTCCGGGTGCCGTGTGAGACACCGGTATTGTTGGGACATGCTCCGGGTTCCGTGTGAGACACCGGCATTGTTGGGACATGCTCCGGGTTCCGTGTGAGACACCGGCATTGTTGGGACATGCTCTGGGTGCCGTGTGATTGAGTGTCAGCCTGTCAGAGATTATGCTCTAAAGCCAAAGTTGTCACTGCCGAGGTCTGCGTGATACGTCAACAGAGGCAGTTTCATCGATCGAAGAGAAACTAAACTGCATGCTATTTATCGTTTGAATGAGTTGGCTGCTGACGTTTGGCATTTGATGATCGGACGTTAACGTCCCGAACAAGTCGATGTTAAATAAATCGCACACAAACTATGTACAAATGTTGTGTGACATGTCACTTGCAAGGTAGACGCATCCGATGCCTGATTGTCTGACCGTTATCCGGCCCGGCCAGGTCAGCTGGAGAACGACGAGCCCCGCCAGATCCAGATGCTGACCTCCATATACAAGAAGCTGACGTCCACCCGGCTGGACTGCGCCCGCTACGGCCACCACTGGGAGAGCATCGGATTCCAGGTAAGAGCGCACCCTCGGACCTGAAGATGGCATAGCTGGACTGCGCCCGCTACGGCCACCACTGGGAGAGCATTGGATTCCAGGTAAGAGCGCACCCTCAGACCTGAAGATGGCATAGCTGGACTGGGCAGACCTGAAGATGGCATAGCTGGACTGCGCCCGCTACGGCCACCACTGGGAGAGCATCGGATTCCAGGTAAGAGCGCACCCTCGGACCTGAAGATGGCATAGCTGGACTGCGCCCGCTACGGCCACCACTGGGAGAGCATCGGATTCCAGGTAAGAGCGCACCCTCAGACCTGAAGATGGCATAGCTGGACTGCGCAGACCTGAAGATGGCATAGCTGGACTGCGCCCGCTACGGCCACCACTGGGAGAGCATCGGATTCCAGGTAAGAGCGCACCCTCAGACCTGAAGATGGCATAGCTGGACTGCGCAGACCTGAAGATGGCATAGCTGGACTGCGCCCGCTACGGCCACCACTGGGAGAGCATCGGATTCCAGGTAAGAGCGCACCCTCAGACCTGAAGATGGCATAGCTGGACTGCGCAGACCTGAAGATGGCATAGCTGGACTGCGCCCGCTACGGCCACCACTGGGAGAGCATCGGATTCCAGGTAAGAGCGCACCCTCAGACCTGAAGATGGCATAGCTGGACTGCGCAGACCTGAAGATGGCATAGCTGGACTGCCCGCTACGGCCACCACTGGGAGAGCATCGGATTCCAGGTAAGAGCGCACCCTCGGACCTGAAGATGGCATAGCTGGACTGCGCCCGCTACAGTTTTAACCCGCGCACTGCAGGGGGGGTTGATTTCCGCCCCCCTCAGGTTTTTCAAAGATAGCGAAAAACGGCGGCGCGCAGCGCCGCCGGGTTTTCGCACACCTGTCAGGACATCAATTGCGCATACTTTGAAGAAAAAAGTAACCTAGGGTCATCTCAGGTCAGGTCACCAGACCAGGTCAAGTGACCCCCACCACCAAAAATGTTTGCAGTTGTGCCAAAGCCAGAGTTTTCCACCGATCAGTTTGAAACTTACAGGATGTCATGAGGGCATACGTACTTACAATTTTTTTTTATCTCGGAATTTTGATATCGGTGACCTAAGGTCAGGTCAATTTCGTAACCTCGCCATAATAAGTCAATGGGGACCTCGTCAGCATTTGTAGACCTCGGAGATCTACAAATGCTAAGGATATGCATGATATTAGTCCAATTACTTCTGGATCATGTTATTATAGGATATTCTTGATGATCCAAGTGTAAGTTTTGTTCAGTGACCCCTATTGGGTCATTTAAGGTCATGTGAGGTCACCATGACTTTTTTGTCAATAACTCCCGACCTAATGAAGATAGAGAAGTAAAACAGACATCAATGTGTTTGTCTCGTCAAGACACGTCTTCCCATATGCAACATGCCCTACTTGGGTCAACACTTGACCTTGACCTGAGGTCAATTTTTTAAGTTAACTTAACAAGGTCACCATGCATATCATTCAAAGCGCCTTGACAAGATAAACACAATGACGTAAACAGTTTTCCGTTATCTTTATTACAGACAAAGTTAATAGCGATAAACGATTTAGCAAACAAAAATCATTTTTTCGTTTTTTGACCTCGGGAGCCTCAAATGTTGACCTGATATCAAATTTGGGGACACCTTAGCGATTACAAATTTCACTGGCTGGCGTTTGCTTTTTTTCCGTTTGTTTCTAACTAACATAGTTTCTGAGATATATGGGAATTTCTGGAGCGATGTCCTAAAACTTGAAAAAATGGAAAATTTGACCTTCGGTGACCTCTGGTGACCTCAATTTTGACCTGACCTAAAACAATACTGAAATACTTTCGATAGAACATGTATCAAGCTATCAAATGCCGTTTTCCGCTTTTCGCTACGTAGCGTAGTTTTCGAGATCTCTGGGGGGGGGGGGGGGCGGAAATCAACCCCCCATTTGATAGCCCCGCAGTTCGTGTTCGGCGCAAAGCCCCTGCAGTGCGCGGGTTAAGCTGTCTCCTGACCCGTCACACCTGACCTGATCTGTCTCCCTTCAGGATAGTGACCCGTCACACCTGATCTGATCTGTCTCCCTTCAGGATAGTGACCCGTCACACCTGATCTGTCTCCCTTCAGGATAGTGACCCGTCACACCTGATCTGATGATCTGTCTCCCTTCAGGATAGTGACCCGTCACACCTGATCTGATGTGTCTCCCTTCAGGATAGTGACCCGTCACACCTGATCTGTCTCCCTTCAGGATAGTGACCCGTCACACCTGATCTGTCTCCCTTCAGGATAGTGACACGTCACACCTGATCTGCTGATCTGTCTCCATTCAGGATAGTGACCCGTCACACCTGATCTGATGTGTCTCCCTTCAGGATAGTGACCCGTCACACCTGATCTGTCTCCCTTCAGGATAGTGACCCGTCACATCTGATCTGATCTGTCTCCCTTCAGGATAGTGACACGTCACACCTGATCTGATCTGTCTCCCT
>JAXIVJ010015092.1:0-17500 GCA_036785665.1 Chirona hameri
TCCAGGGATGGCAGCGTTTAGCTCTTTCCTCTACGTCGTCCCCAGTCGACGGAAAACCAAACATGCTAACCACTCATCGGCAGCTCAGGTTTCTCGGTCCGGGCGGACCGGGCGGGCCGGGCTGCGAAGTCCCGATCAGCTCTGCCCGAGGCGGCGCCCGAGGCAGTGCCTGCGGCTAGGCCGGGACGGCGCAGACCGGGCAGGGTCGGGGAAGGTCGGGGCGGAGTCGAGTCAGGGCGGCGTTGGGGGCGGGGGAGGGGCGGGGCGGAATGGCCGGGGTGCCGAGGCTGTCCCCGAGGCCACACTTGGGCGTGTCTGAGTGGCAGACGACTGCTGTGGGGTGTGGAGACGCAGTCAACCCAGCCGTACAATTATACACACGCGCCCCGCCCACCGCCCCCCGCGCCACAGTATTGATTGTAAATCAGCGTCGGCGGTCACGGCCGGTATGCCATTGCCTGTCGGACTGTGGCAAACACGGCCCTGCGATCGGCGCCGTCACCGACATTCGTCAATCGATGGGTATCGGCAGGCGGGTGTTACTGCCTACGAACGAAGCGCACTTCGGGGACTTGTAATGCTTAGTAGGAACTGATGAGGGCGATGTGGCCTTTAGTCCCATGGCCGGCGCTGCGCATGATGTAGAAGGCTTCACTGAGGCTTGGAACAAGGAAGAATAATAATAGCACCATAAGCTTCACAATAGCTGTTTTCACGAAGGATATTGAGTTTGGGGTGTTTGGGGCGTTTGGGGCGATTGAGGCGATTGGGGAGATTGTGGCGTTTTGTGTAAATGGGTCTATAGCTCGTAAGAACACGGCTTTTCCCGGTGATTTTTGATATCAATCGCAACTTTATGAATTAATGCATTTTTCTGGAAATTCCAATTGAATGATAACACCATACTTTACTTAAAATTAACAATTTCATCTTCAACTAGCTCTAGTGATGCCAGATGGCTGTGGTGGTTTGGGGCGTTTGGTGAGACTCCATCTTGCTCGAATCCCGAAGTGCGGGGTTCGGGAAATGGTCATATTTTGCAACGACATGGTTTTCAGGAATAATAGCTTATTTCAATGAAAACTAGATTAATTAGTCTATTCATATGTTCAGTCATATTCACTTTTGATAGCAAGGATTAATGATAATTAGCGATTTCGTTTTGATCATTTGTTGTAAGATGACGAGAATGCTGGCTCCGGCTCGTGCGCTGGCTTCGCGCAGGCGCCGCCACCCGGTAACCATGGCGACCACGTGGCTCCGGCGCCAGCCGGCCCGTCACCATGGCGACGGGCCAGCCGGTCGCCTGACGTCACGTTGCGCATGTGCAGAGCCGTGGTCTGCGCCCAGCCATGCCGTCCGTTCGATCTAGAGCAACCATTTTTGAGTTTTCAGTACCAGTGGCTGCAGAAAGCCCGCATGTTTCATGGGTTTATAAGTGTTTTTGCTAAGGTTCTTTCAGCTTTTTATGAGATTCATCAATTAATCAATTGATCAAATCAAGAACATTTGGTGTGATTCGTTGCTTAAATAAATGAGTAACTGCCGGGCTCCACTGCACGCTTTTGCAATTTATCGCTTCGCTTTTACGTTTTATCAGGTCGACTTAGCGTTTTCTCACGTTCATAAAAATGTTAACTACGTGTTAATATACAGTGCAGGCTCCACTGAACGAAATGACAAAGTGAATACATGGAAAAGTGCGTAATCGGTACGGTAAACCTCAAAATCAAAACGGAAAAGTGCAAAAGTGTAACCAGAAAACGTCTAATCAACACGTAAAAACGAAAAAATGAGAAAGCATAAAAACGAGAAAATGTTTGATCAGTTGAAAGTTTTGCATTTTTAAAGTTTGCTGTGCTCATCATGCCACCTTTCAAGTGATTTGTGGCTGTGTTTCAGGCTAAAATTTGCAAAGAAGCTACTTGCACTTGCCGTATTTAAACTACTCCTGCCACCTTGCGTTTGCAAAGAAAGCTGAGCTTCTGAACTCGCCGTTGCGTAAGTAAACAAAACATTGCGATGGCCATCTTTGCGTGTGTCGGGCGGTTGGTTCCGTTGTGGCAGTGTCAAGCGGTTTCAACTTGTGTGTGTTCAAGCGGCTTCAACTTGATTTCATGAATGTTAGGAGTTCAAGTCACAAGTGAGAGGAAGCTGGGGAATTTAAAAGTGATCTGTGTTTCCCTAATAGCCATTCAATGAGCTGTGGAGAGGTAAGAGGTTGCTTGTGAAGGAACAAATTGAAGCCCGCGGTTTAGCCGGCGTGCAAATCATCAGTGGAGTCGCTTTGACTCGCTTACGATGCATACCTACATATTCGTATGATTGTTGGAATCTAACCGAGCTCTGCCGTACACAACAGGTATTTACCATGCTCATATATTGATACATACCTATTCAATTAAGCTTTGTGCGCAGCGGAACAACGATTGTTGACGTTTTGTATGCAAGTTTTTCCTAGGAAATTGCATCCGTTTGTGCTTCGCCTCGTCTTTTATTAGAGACAAATTTGATACGGCGAAAAATCCGCTTGACAGGGCTTGGAACCCGTAATCGTCGGATAACCATACCATACCATTTTGATCAGCGCCTATAACCTCTCGGCCACCGATGCGACAGGCAACGGCGTGGGAAATAAGCAGTATAGTTGAGGAAGAGTGAGACAAAAGGTCAAAACTACAATGTAGTGCGGGTTTGATGTAAGAAAACTTTATCTTGGATCACAATATCGCGGCGAAACAAAAATATTGTGATAATCCGATTGTGTCGCAGTTCCATTCGTCTCGGAAGTTCCCTAACGAAGTGTGTCACGTGAAACATGTGTTAATGTTTGATGAAACGATAAAGTGCAAAAGCTAGAAAGCGAAAAAACTAGAAAGTGAAAAAACGTAAAAGCGACACGATAAAACGATAAATCGAAAAAACGCATCACGCAAAAGTGCACAGTGTTGCCTGAGCTTAAGGATTGTTCCGGTTTCAGAAACCAACGAAGTTACCGCTCTAAATTAGACGATCTCGGCGGGACGGAGCGACGATGAATTAAGGCCAGTCTATGCTTTTGACATTTGATTGCATTTGTCATCATAATATTATATTTCTTTGTCATTAATATCTTCAATTTTGCCCTAACTAAGTGTCAATTGCGTACTTTATTTAATCAAAGCTGATTATCTAGTATACTTGTTAGCCTTTTTTGGGGCGTTTTCGGTATATTTTGTAGAAGGAACTAACGCAACCCAAAATTGCCAGATTTGCTCACTAATTTTAATAATCAAAGAAAACTAACGGGAAATATTTAATTGTAACAGCATGTACTTATACATTAATTCATAAAATTGCGATTGATACAAACAATCACCGGTAAAAGCCGTGTTCTACGAGCCATAGACCCATTTACCCCAAACGCCCCAAACGCCCCAATCGCCCCAAACGCCCCAAACGCACCAATCGCCCGAAACTAAAAATCCTTCGTGAAAACAGCTAATAAGAGTAATTTGTTTTCTATGCTTTTGACATTTGATTGCATTTGTCATCATAATATTATATTTCTTTGTCATTAATATCTTCAATTTTGCCCTAACTAAGTGTCAATTGCGTACTTTATTTAATCAAAGCTGATTATCTAGTATACTTGTTAGCCTCTTTTGGGGCGTTTTCGGTATATTTTGTAGAAGGAACTAACGCAACCCAAAATTGACAGATTTGCTCACTAATTTTAATAATCAAAGCAAACTAACGGGAAATATTTAATTGTAACAGCATTTACTTATACATTAATTCATAAAATTGCGATTGATACAAAAAATCACCGGTAAAAGCCGTGTTCTTACGAGCCATAGACCCATTTACCCAAAACGCCCCAAACGCCCCAATCGCCCCAAACGCCCGAAACTCAAAATCCTTCGTGAAAACGGCTAATAAGAGTATTTTTTTTTTTAATTCTGCGTCGAACTATATTGAAATATTTCACCCTTACAGTTACAGTTACAGCATGTCCTCAGTACCGCCAATACAACCACACTAGTGCAATAATCGAGAATAATTCACTCGTGGATTTGAAATGCTTTTAAAGAGCATGTTTCACCTTTGTATTGGTTTTAAACTGAGATTATTTTTGGCCGTTATTGAAATGTCTAAATTATTAAGGTCATTTTCCACCGAACTTATCCTTTTTTAAGCAATTCAATTTCGAATTTGCAAAATGGGGTCTATGGTAGTGCCGCCGCTGATAGGCTGACATCCACTTCCAGATTGTTGGTCTTGGAAGTCAGACGACCTGTATTTCTCGAACCTTGGCGAGTAGAGTACGATGTAAACAACGGCCAATGCGATAGGTTTCGGTCCAAGTTGAAGTTTTCGCGTTGTTTGAAGTCTCAGTTATTTATAGATTTTAAAACAAAATATTGAGCTATCGCAATGCCTTGCACTCGTCATTGTGTTCTGTGCGGGAGAAGACACAGTTCCACAATGTTTGTATACAAGTCGCCAGAATTGTCTGAAACAATTGTGTCATATATTTGGCAGCGTAAAGCTCTATAGCTCTCTTTAGCTCAATAATGACGTCATCATCCCAAATTTAAAAACTTAAATTGTATAAAGTTAAGTGACTTTTCGAGATAAAAAATATCACCATCGTTTTCAGCGGCACTTAATTCATATTTTCGACTACAACCAGCGTATATTTGGCAACTTTCAGAAAGGTGAAACACTCCCTTTAATTTCTGAACCCGCGAGGCGCTGTTTTGTTTTATCGCCCCCTTTCAATTGTTTTTTTTTGTGCCGATATGACAAAAACGCGCAGAGATAGCGACTTGAAACTTTACACACCTTTAAATGCATTCCTTAGCCACATGTAGGTAAAAGTTGGTGTCAATCCCATGTCAGGTCAGGTCACAGTGACGTCACAAAGCCTCAGCGGCGCGAAGGTGTCCAAGAGGCCCCAGCGGCTGCCGGGTTAATAACTGTTTTCACGAAGGATTTAATCGCCGGGCACATTCCCCGGGTAATATTTCGGGCGATTGGGGCGTTTTGGGTAAATGGGTCTATAGCTCGTAAGAATACAGCTTTTCCCGGCGTTTTTTGGTATGAATTGAAACTTTATGAATTAATGCACTTTTATGGATATTTCATTTTAATGATAACACCATAGTTTAGTTAAAATTAACTATTTTTAAACTAGCTCCGGTGATGCCAGACGGCTGGGGCGGTTTCGGGCGTTTGGTGAGACTCCACAGGGCTAATAAAAACCTCCATCCTGGCAACGGCGTCGGCGACCAGCCGTTGATCCAGGATTCCAAGAAGTGGCGACCAGAATCACACGAGAAAAGAGCAGATCAAAATGTATTTGAACTCAATTATAGTCCCACAAGTCGGACTCGAACAATGTTGATAAAGTGGCAGCTCTAGTACCTATGCCACTGTATGGGATACTTTTTTGTATTTAACTGCATGATTTTTTCCAGTGCAAAACGGGTTTCCCCTTCTACTACCGACGAACGGTCTAGTGCTCACAGACACAACTGTCTACTACGAACCTTTTTCTACTACGTGCGGCCGTTGGCACAGGACGGCGCTTTTCTGGCGACCACAGTGTTAAACCAATACCCCTTACCAGGGGCGCCAAAACGCCGAGACGGCGACCGGTGGTCGCCGTGGTCGTCGCCTGAACGTAGTAGCAGTTGTATATTTTGAACTACATATGGCAGCTGGCAGGCAGCTGCCATATGGCCAGAGGTGAAAGAAACGCTGAAGCTGTCGCAAACGAAATTCGCCAAAGGAGGAGCTGTCGCATTTCACCAAACCCAGAGGTTTACAATACAAATGGCCAATTTAAGGCGTAGAACGTGAACATATGCATTTTTACATCAATCGAGCTACACATTTAAAAACAACAATATACAACCAAAGTAAGATGATATTGCACCTGTCTACACTGCGCTTGCACCTGATTACTGACATTCATATAATGAGCACAATAATTACAAAAAAAAACAAGAAAACCACTGTCCCGGACCACTACAGTTTGCCCGCCACCCATTTTTTAAAAATAAATATAGTAGGAACACCAAAGGTAGATTGAGCAGCATAATACACATTGGGTCATTCATTATTTAAACTTCACACATCAATGATCTTAGCCAAGACAAAATCCAAAAGCATGCATTGTTTGCAAAAAGACCAATAAATGTTGACAAGTAAATGCAAACACCTGCATTTGAGCATTGCCAATTCAATTGAAGACTGCAGCTAATATGGAATAAATGAATCATTAACATTGAATGAACTGCATATACTTGTAACTTTGTTTTAGTCTATTGGGTTTTAGGGTGTGCCGACTCCTCGGGTCAATTTGCGCCCATACTTGTACCGTTAAATACCAATTTAACAAAATAGGTGCTTTTAACTTTATACAAATGTAACATATTTCCATGTCATACAAATTGTCCACAACTAATTAGCAATGGATCAAACTTGATGTTTGGGTGCACTGCTCAGTGTTCATTTATCAAGTCCAGACGAGCACAGGATCCTAGGATTGCTTTGAAGTCAGGGTGCGGAGTGGAAATTCAGCTTAAAAATAACCATAAAGAGTGGAAAATTCAGCTTTAAAAAATATATCATACTTGGCTTTGTCAAAACTCACCCTCCAGATTCAGCTATTACAAATGGCAATCCTAACCTGTTTTTTCATCCACTGGTTAATATTTGCATTAGTGATGTCAGTGTTAGGGTTATAGCTATCCAATATATCCTGATTTAGGGAGTGGAAAATTAAAAGTAAAACTGAGGGCAGAGTGGAAAATATTACCGCCAGGGTGTCGTTTTCCACCCAAATTTTGCAATCCTGAGTTAGGAGTTAAGACGCTGGACGACTGACGAGCACCCCTGACATCATATCAATATTGCTTGAGCATAGACTTTATGAAATGAACAGCTTGGGTTCAAGTAATTCATCACCAGCAGACATTTCAGGATTCTCAGCACTTCCATTGACCATCACCTATGAGCTATGAATAACAAGAGTTAATGTAATGTTAATAATAATGAAATGAGCAGTTGTATATACGCCCTGGCTAAACTCGCTTTCTGGCTTCTTATAAATGAGATATCAGTACTAAGTAGTAAGATTATTGACTCACCTTGTTTGGTAACCACTTCAACTTATGAGTTGTGCCACTGGGCACTGACCCCTACTTACACCAAAGCTGGAATTGTGAATATTAAATGAGCACTAAGGTGCAAAGCCTTGGTGTGCCTTTACAGCATCCTCAACTTGAACTCTGCTTCATAATGACAATCTCATCTGGGTAACCACAGACAGCTCTCCTTTGAGATATGGCTTGGGATGTTGCTGAAATGCATTCGCAGGATGGTTCCGTTTGCCTCTGCCCAGTATTTTGGACCTTTAAATCAAGGTTGGAAAAAATAGCACTGTCGCGTGCGACAGCTGCGACAGCGAACGAACCGCAAACGGTCTATGGAGAAACCAACGCATTTCGTTTGCGCGTCAGCCGTTTTTTTCTGCGCACAATTCGCTACTAAAACACTGCATAATAATAGTGGCGTGAAATAACGTGAAAGCGTGTTCACAATCATTTTGTCTTGGCTAGTGAAAACTTTTCTTGAGAAGATGATATGATTTCTAAATCAATTAATCCAGATGAATTATTGCAGATTCTGTCGCATTTAGCCGATAAAACAAGTATTTTCTGTCGCGTACGTATGTTCGCGCGTTCGCGAAGTTTTTCACCTCTGCATATGGCGTCTGCGCCAGCTCGGTTGGCGGCTGGCCCCATTCTTTGTGATGTGTGGGGTCGACGGTTTTGAAAGCTGGTGTCGTTTTTTAACTTGATTTGGTTTTATTTTATTTGAAGAGGTGATTTCGGTAGCATAGCTCAACCTAGGTTGCCTGGTAGTGATAGGTTGCCTGGTAGTGATAGGTTGCCTGGTAGTGATAGGTTGCCTGGTAGTGATAGGTTGCCTGGTAGTGATAGGTTGCCTGGTGGTGATAGGTTGCCTGGTAGTGATAGGTTGCCTGGTAGTGATAGATTGCCTGGTAGTGATAGGTTGCCTGGTAGTGATAGGTTGCCTGGTGGTGATAGGTTGCCTGGTAGTGATAGGTTGCCTGGTAGTGATAGATTGCCTGGTAGTGATAGGTTGCCTGGTGGTGATAGGTTGCCTGGTAGTGATAGGTTGCCTGGTAGTGATAGGTTGCCTGGTAGTGATAGGTTGCCTGGTAGTGATAGGTTGCCTGGTAGTGATAGGTTGCCTGGTAGTGATAGGTTGCCTGGTAGTGATAGGTTGCCTGGTAGTGATAGGTTGTCTGGTAGTGATAGGTTGCCTGGTAGTGATAGGTTGCCTGGTAGTGACAGGTTGCCTGGTAGTGATAGGTTGCCTGGTAGTGACAGGTAGTGATGGAGTGCAGTGAAGGAGCAGATCAAGAATAGCAGAATGACAATGAAGCGAGTAAGAAGAAAAGAATAAGACGCAACTGTGTTTGTGGACATCAAGGATGTTCCTGGCCGGGTACCTACTGAACAAAGCATCTACAAGCATACACAAACCAAGCACAAGAGACTTCAGCCCATCAAGTTATTCTCGGAGAGCCAATTCGCTTCTGGAGGACGGCGGACCAGCTGGATAGTACAGAGAGGTAAGTCAACAGCCGCCCCCTCGCGTCGCTCCTCAGTTTTCTAGTGTTTTCGCGCGATTTTAAGTTTCGGCCACCTGCACGATTTGCCTGGTATTTGCAAGAAGTGTTTTCGGACCGACCGAAGTGATTTCCGTGCCTCTTTCTTTCGTGTTTAATATTGTTTTCCTCATTTAGTATTTTCAATAATTGGCTATGGGCCTCGCCCGTCGAAACTCCTTTCTACCGTTTCTGGAAGAGGCTACCACCGCCGTCTCCACCAATCACAAGGCTGCGCACTCCCCTACCGTCTCAAGTCCACCGTCGGCGTAGACAGCAGCCCGCGCACCAAACAGGGAACTCTGTCCACATGGCCGACCCTCCTACCGCCATCAATCACTCGCCACCCGGCGCCCACCCGGGCAGTGGCGGCGTGAGGCGGCACCGCAGGGAGGGAAGAGCCGGTCATCGCGTCCAGGCACGTCGTCGTCACGCCATCGATGAGGAACATCAACGACGCCTGAACCAAGGTCGCGCTCTGATCCCCCTCACATGCCCTGAATCCGCCTCTGGAACAGGGATCATGATCTCCAGTCGCCGGATCACGCCCATGGGGCGAGAACCGGCGACTGAACCCGGCACTGGGGCACATCCCTGTCGTATAGATTGCCAAACGCTCCCGCGCTGTCTGCTACGGCCGCCTCGGCTACCTCAACGCAACCAACCAGCCAAACAGCTATTCAAAGCCCGCTCAACATCTGTCAATATGTGAGGCTTTTAGGTAAAAAATATCCGCGCAGTGTGTGACCGCCTTTAACCCTATTAGTGGCAGGGGGGGGGGGGGGGAAGATTCTGCCCACCCCTCAGATTTTTCGCAGATATCTACCGAACGGCTAGGAGCAGACCCATGAAATTTTAAGACTTTTCCTAGAATCTGTCACATTTAGCGATAATACGGAGATGCGATCTTCACGGCTTCTTCCTAACTGCCTGCAGTATAAAGGAGTTACATAGGTTTACGGTGATTGAAACAAGTGCAAATTAGTTGATTTTAGTGAACTATAATAAATATTGCACGGCAGAGGCGGTTTCAGGGACTTGAAAAGGGGAGGCTTACAGGAAGTTATTTGCATATATTTTGCCTCCCTTTTTCGCTAACCTGGCACCGCCTATGGATGCAAATATGTTGTATAACTGTTGCGTCCGATGTCACAATAGCGCACAATTTCATTTCTCGAAAAAGAAGTAGAAAAAGACGGATTTATAATATATTAAACGATATTATAAGGCATTTATTTTACCACCAAATTTAGTGACCTGACAACGCCTATGATTTTTGAATTTGCAAAAGTCACCATCATATATCAATCCTAAATTCAATCTCTGTCGATCCCCATTAGTTGCGTTGAAATCAGTTGATAAACATGACAGCTGTGTTGGATCACAAACACCTAATATTTATCGTTTTTCCCCCCTGTTGCCCCCCCCTATCATAAATTTCGGATTTTGTAGTTTTGGGAAATGTAGATCGTGTTGAGGGGAATAAGACGCCGTTTGCTTTGTGAAAATCGGACGGGTAGATCTCGAGATCTCCGGGGGGGGGGGGGGCGGAATCCGCCCCTCCCCTGCCACTAATAGGGGTAGCCAGGAGCCTGCCACTAATAGGGTTAAGGGGGGGGGGGGGTGGAGTCGGGTGGAGTTGGGTGGGGGGGGGGGGGGGGGGGGAGGGCGACTGAAAGTACATTTAGAAGTAGGGGAGAGTGGGGAGAACTGGGACACAAAATCAATGTTAACTTTGAAAAATTGCTAAATATTAGTTTAACGATTTATGAAACTGAAAGAAGTAGCATTCGACAGAACAATCATTTCTCTTCAAAACCTGTTATTTGAGAGCTTCTATTACTAATATTTAAGACTCAAATTAATTATATATAAAAAGTGATAAATGTGAAGATCTGGGACGGGCTAGGGAGACCTGGGACGCATGCAGGGGCGTATCCAAGGGGCTACCCTGGTCACCCGCGGGTACCCCCATGGGATGAGGGACCCTCGGTCGGCCTGAGGGACCTTCAGTCGGCCTGAAAGGACCTTCAGTCGGCCTGAAGGTCCCACTTCTCCCCACTCCGCCATCTTTTAATAAACTAACATTCCAGTGAAATTGCAACAATCATCCCGGTTTTAATCGTTGATATTTGATACCATATGCTCAGACGATTCCAAACATAAGTCAAAAGCCATCAATAAAGAATCATATGTTTTTTTAATGTACTTAACGAACGATTAAAAATCACACTTTTTCAGGAGCACTCACGTATCACGAAGAGGCCGCGACGGAAAAGGAAGCTGTTGTCATAGTGATGTGCAGAAGTCACAATACTCAATAGTGCGTAAATAAACAAAAATTAATCGAATTGGCCATCTCTTTCTTCAAATAATCACACTGTCCCACTTCTCCTGGGTCCCAGTTCTCCCCACTCTCCCCTACCGCGCGATGGGTGTGTGCCATATTATGCGGATGGCTGAAGGACAGCGATGGCCTGGACCGTGCGTTCTTTGTGTCGCGGTTTTTTATTTCTTTCATTTGAAGCGAGTGAAACTGTTGTCCCTGGCCTTGCGCCATTAAAGGAAATAGTTCACCTTGAATTTTTTTTACCCAACACGATTTGATTATAATTTTTAATACAATTTATTTTTAGATTGTCAAAAAGTGGCCTTATATCGCGCCGATTCAGGACAGAAGGCCGTAAATTTGTATTGTTTATCAAAACTATATGCATACTCTCTGAGTCAGAGTCCTGACGTCACGTGAATGTAAAACATGGTTCAGCCAATCAGATTCGAAAGTAGTCGCGTAAAGATAGACTCCCATTGGAGATTGCCAACCGGCGGCCGGCGTTCGCTCGCTAGCACCAGCTGCAAGCTGATTGGCTGATGGTATAGCCTCTGCCCGGGCTAGAACCAGTACAACATTCTTTCGCCAGCACCGCATTCCTTCGCCAAAAACTCAAATATATTCGGCTGGAGAGTCTTTTCAGTCAAGAAAACTTGTAGATAGGGGTTTCCCAACACGGGCTACAAAACTGCTATCTCAGTTTAAAACTAATGTTGAAGGTGAACTATTTCCTTTAAGAGGCTGTCCTTTTTCCTTTTTTGATACTGTTCAACAACGCGTTTATATGGGTGGTGGATGATCTTGGGCCACATAGAGCTGCAGACCACTGCACAAAATGTTGAACACATACAGGTGAGACAACCACAATGTGTTTTGGATGGCAAAATGTGGATGAATGTAATCGTGAAAGCGCGAGTTGTTGAAAAAGAGAGTTTGGATTGAAATATAATGCCTAAGACAATATCCAATAAAGCGCTGCCACAAAATTATACTGCCTACACGGCGACCAGCTCACGTGGGAACAATTTGGACGGCGACCAACTAATGGTTTTTATTACCCCTGCGACTCCATAGTGTTCGAATTACCCGGAAGTGCGGGGTTCGGGTAAATGGTCACATTTTGCAACGACATGGTTTTCAGGAATAATAACTTATTTCAATGAAAACTAGATGAATTAGTCCATTTATGCTTTCAGTCATATTCACTGTTTAAAGCAAGGATTAATGATAATTAGCAATTTCGTTTTGTATAAAAAAAAGAAATACGGAGATGGCCGCCCAGTGCGTCCCCCGTGGTCTGCGGGTGCGTTTTTTTTTTTTTTTTTTTTTTTTCCCGGACCGGCCTATAGCCATATTCCGGGTGGGGAGTGACATCTGGCAATTTGCCAGGAAAAGAGTTACGTTATCCGGTTTATGTGACCCGGAACAAACTAGGGACTAGGGCAGCTATTTTACGTTACTAGTTACGTTAACCGGTTTATTTGTACCCGGAAAAATTATTTGTTCAAAGTAAATATAATATCTAACATTACGTTAAGTATTTCGTTCAAGGTCAAATATAAGTAAAACTCGAGACACACATACATACATATTTTTATTACATACACTTGAACAGTGTCAGTGTTGGTGGAGCCGTGGGGTGCCGTCATTGCAACAGCGGGAGACTGTTGCCAGTCTCCCTAGCTCCGGCGCCTCGGCGAGACCTGGTTGTGGGGTGTGTTTAGCTGGGCGAAAAGTCCTGAATAATAAAAAACCCAGCGTCTATAGCAAAGGGGAAAAACCTGCGCGGTGGGCCAAAAATGCGCAAGGCAAAAAACCCCTGTTATATTTGTTTAGCTAAACGTGTTTGTTAGAGATACTCTAAGAGGGGACCTATCAATACAAGATAACTATCACCTAACAGTGTAAAAAAGATTGACAGGGTGGATACTGCACCGCAGCGCAGTGGACACTGCACCGCGGCGCAGCATCGGCGTGTAATCTGGTTTGGCAGGGAAACATGCCGCCGCCAACGCAAAATCGCACGCCAGCCATCGGCGCCCCATCGCAGAAATCCCCGCCAAATCAGCCACGTCACGAACAGCCAAAGCAACTAAACCGCTCGCCGCGCGGCCGAGATCCAGCAGGGGGCCCCCGCAACAACGCACCGGCAGCCGACCCGCAACCCCACGTCGGCAGCAACATGATTTAGTATACTGCACCGCAGCGCAGCGGACACCACACCGCAGCGCAGTGGAGTGAGCACCGCACCGCAGCGCAGCGG
This sequence comes from Chirona hameri, assembly GCA_036785665.1. Taxonomy (NCBI): domain Eukaryota; kingdom Metazoa; phylum Arthropoda; class Thecostraca; order Balanomorpha; family Balanidae; genus Chirona; species Chirona hameri. The sequence goes on from JAXIVJ010015092.1 coordinate 13,285, forward strand.
CCACCACACCGCAGCGCGGCATCGGCATATGTTATCAGGGGCGGGTGTTCAACTACTCGGCTTTGGCAAGAGCGGAGCAGAGGGGAGAGGAGGGTTGGGAGGAGCATTACGTTAAGAGATGAACAACGAATTCCAATGGAACCTTTCGTTGCGAGACTGATTCGGCAGGGAATCATGCCGCCGCCAACGCAAGACCGCACATCTACCATCGGCGTCCCATCGCAGAAATCCCCCGCCGAATCAGCCACGCAACGAATTTCGCCGCGCGGCCGGGATCCAGCAGGGGGCCCCCGTAACAAGACACCGGCAGCCAACACGTAACCCCACGTCGGCAGCAGCGTGATTTTAACATAATTTAACATGCTGCACCGCAGCGCAGCGGACACTGCACCGCAGCGCAGCAGCCACCACACCGCGGCGCAGCATCGGCGTGTGATCTGATTTGGCAGGGAATCATGCCGCTGCCAACGCAAAATCGCACATCAGCCATCGGCGTCCCATCGCAGAAATCCCCCGCCAAATCAGCCACGTCACGAACAGCACCGGCCATTCGCCGCGCGGCCGAGATCCAGCAGGGGGCCCCCGCAACAAGACACCGGCAGCCAACCCGCAACTCCCGCGTCAGCAGTAACCTGATTTAACAGTTAGTCAGGAAGTTATTTCCGACTGGTTTGGCAGGGAATCATGCCGCCGCCAACGCAAAACCGCACATCAACCATCGGCGTCCCATCGCAGAAATCCCCCGCCAAATCAGCCACGCAACGAACAGCCAAGCCATAACCATTCGCCGCGCTACCAATCCAGCAGGGGGACCCCGCGACAAGACACCGGCAGCCAACACACAACTCCCACGTCTGCAGCAGCACGATTTAACAGTTAGTCAGAAATAACTTAATGACGTATTTGTTGGAGGTGATTTATTGTTTCTTGTTCAACCGTCTCAAATTGCGGCGGTAGCGGTTACTTTCAGGGGGGCTGGGGCTACGATGGAGCCGGGAAGGAGGGTGGGGGGAGGGGAGGGATGGCGGGGAGAGGCGGGCGGGCGGGGAGCTGGGGCGGGCGGGCGGGGAGCTGGGGCGGGAGGGCGGGGACTGGGCGGGGTTGCGGGCGACTTTCCGGGAGACGGCTCTCATGAGAGAGTCGTCCGAGGGGAGGTCCTCCGAGAATCGGCTCTCCGCTGGTGCTGGGGAGACCGGGGAGGCGGGGCCTGAGTCGGTGTTCGACTCGGCTGGTTGGGCTGGGGAGCGCGGTGCCGGTGGATCAGCGGCAACGGCGCCTTCGAGGTCCGACAGAGATGCCTCGGGGAGCTGGGGTGGTGGTCGGGGGGTCTGTCGGTTGGGGGGTCTGGCGGGAGGCCAGTGGGGTGGGGGGGAGGTTCCGGGAGGTGGGAGGGGCGGCCAAGCGCCGGGGGCGAGACCTGGGCTGAGGGAGGTGGAGGGCGGGGCGTCCGGTGGGCGCCGACTGTCGCCGCGCTTCAGGCGCTCTGTCTCGCGAGCGAGACCCCAGGCCAAACACCGGCGGTCCCAGGCCGGGTGGGCCTGGTCGCACGAGGCGCAGCGTGCTGCGCGCGTGCACCCTTCGGTGCCGTGCTCGCCAGCGCACCGACCACAGGTGGCGGTGCGCACCCGGCAGGTCCACTTGAGGTGGCCGTAGTGCCAGCACTGCTGACACTGCCGGGGGGGCGGGATCCACTCCCTGACGGGGGCAGCCACGTACCCACAGTGGATGTGGGTCGGCAGCTCCTTGCCTCGGAAGCGGAGCCGAATCAGCGGGTTGGGCTGATCGGGTCGCCGCTTCGATGGCGACAGGCGAGTCACCTCGCACACCCCTTGGTGTGCGAGTTCCCGGAGGAGATCGTCCTCCGAGAGCTCGGCCACGTCTGGGCACCATGCCAGACCCTCCACGGAGTTGAGGTGCGCCGGGGCCTCCACGGCGACCTTCACTCCGATGAAGGTGCGGCTAGTTGTAGGGAGACGGAAATGCGAAAACATTGTCTCTGCGCATGCGCCACGTGACAGGCGATCGGCCGGCCGGTCGCCTGACGTCACGTGGCGCATGCGCAGAGACAGTGTTTCGCATTCTTCCACTTCAGAATTTTACGACAATGCACAATCTTCCATTTTCTCTTCCTATCTTGCTCGGAGACAACCATCCCACTTTACTAGACAAGTTATTTACTTCTCGCATGGATTCCATCTCTTCCACTCCATATAGTTTATATCGGCATGCAACCCTAACCTGCGGCCTCAATGCAACTTCCATAAGTCCCAATCATATTTGCGTCCATTCAACTTCTCATTAATGTCACCACACGGCTGATTGCCACACTGGCAGAAGCTGTTCAAATCTAATCACACACACACACACACACACACACACACACACACACACACACACACACACACACACACACACACACACACACACACACACACACACACACACACACACACACACACACACACACACACACACACACACACACACACACACACACACACACACACACACACACACACACACACACACACACACACACACACACACACACACACACACACACACACACACACACACACACACACACACACACACACACACACACACACACACACACACACACACACACACACACACACACACACACACACACACACACACACACACACACACACACACACACACACACACACACACACACACACACACACACACACACACACACACACACACACACACACACACACACACACACACACACACACACACACACACACACACACACACACACACACACACACACACACACACACACACACACACACACACACACACACACACACACACACACACACACACACACACACACACACACACACACACACACACACACACACACACACACACACACACACACACACACACACACACACACACACACACACACACACACACACACACACACACACACACACACACACACACACACACACACACACACACACACACACACACACACACACACACACACACACACACACACACACACACACACACACACACACACACACACACACACACACACACACACACACACACACACACACACACACACACACACACACACACACACACACACACACACACACACACACACACACACACACACACACACACACACACACACACACACACACACACACACACACACACACACACACACACACACACACACACACACACACACACACACACACACACACACACACACACACACACACACACACACACACACACACACACACACACACACACACACACACACACACACACACACACACACACACACACACACACACACACACACACACACACACACACACACACACACACACACACACACACACACACACACACACACACACACACACACACACACACACACACACACACACACACACACACACACACACACACACACACACACACACACACACACACACACACACACACACACACACACACACACACACACACACACACACACACACACACACACACACACACACACACACACACACACACACACACACACACACACACACACACACACACACACACACACACACACACACACACACACACACACACAGACACACAGACACACAGACACACAGACACACAGACACACAGACACACAGACACACAGACACACAGACACACAGACACACAGACACACAGACACACAGACACACAGACACACAGACACACAGACACACAGACACACAGACACACAGACACACAGACACACAGACACACAGACACACAGACACACAGACACACAGACACACAGACACACAGACACACAGACACACAGACACACAGACACACAGACACACAGACACACAGACACACAGACACACAGACACACAGACACACAGACACACAGACACACAGACACACAGACACACAGACACACAGACACACAGACACACAGACACACAGACACACAGACACACAGACACACAGACACACAGACACACAGACACACAGACACACAGACACACAGACACACAGACACACAGACACACAGACACACAGACACACAGACACACAGACACACAGACACACAGACACACAGACACACAGACACACAGACACACAGACACACAGACACACAGACACACAGACACACAGACACACAGACACACAGACA
>JAXIVJ010015092.1:22500-27500 GCA_036785665.1 Chirona hameri
GACACACAGACACACAGACACACAGACACACAGCCACACAGCCACACAGCCACACAGCCACACAGCCACACAGCCACACAGCCACACACACACAGACACACAGACACACAGACACACAGACACACAGACACACAGACACACAGACACACAGACACACAGACACACAGACACACAGACACACAGACACACAGACACACAGACACACAGACACACAGACACACAGACACACAGACACACAGACACACAGACACACAGACACACAGACACACAGACACACAGACACACAGACACACAGACACACAGACACACAGACACACAGACACACAGACACACAGACACACAGACACACAGACACACAGACACACAGACACACAGACACACAGACACACAGACACACAGACACACAGACACACAGACACACAGACACACAGACACACAGACACACAGACACACAGACACACAGACACACAGACACACAGACACACAGACACACAGACACACAGACACACAGACACACAGACACACAGACACACAGACACACAGACACACAGACACACAGACACACAGACACACAGACACACAGACACACAGACACACAGACACACAGACACACAGACACACAGACACACAGACACACAGACACACAGACACACAGACACACAGACACACAGACACACAGACACACAGACACACAGACACACAGACACACAGACACACAGACACACAGACACACAGACACACAGACACACAGACACACAGACACACAGACACACAGACACACAGACACACAGACACACAGACACACAGACACACAGACACACAGACACACAGACACACAGACACACAGACACACAGACACACAGACACACAGACACACAGACACACAGACACACAGACACACAGACACACAGACACACAGACACACAGACACACAGACACACAGACACACAGACACACAGACACACAGACACACAGACACACAGACACACAGACACACAGACACACAGACACACAGACACACAGACACACAGACACACAGACACACAGACACACAGACACACAGACACACAGACACACAGACACACAGACACACAGACACACAGACACACAGACACACAGACACACAGACACACAGACACACAGACACACAGACACACAGACACACAGACACACAGACACACAGACACACAGACACACAGACACACAGACACACAGACACACAGACACACAGACACACAGACACACAGACACACAGACACACAGACACACAGACACACAGACACACAGACACACAGACACACAGACACACAGACACACAGACACACAGACACACAGACACACAGACACACAGACACACAGACACACAGACACACAGACACACAGACACACAGACACACAGACACACAGACACACAGACACACAGACACACAGACACACAGACACACAGACACACAGACACACAGACACACAGACACACAGACACACAGACACACAGACACACAGACACACAGACACACAGACACACAGACACACAGACACACAGACACACAGACACACAGACACACAGACACACAGACACACAGACACACAGACACACAGACACACAGACACACAGACACACAGACACACAGACACACAGACACACAGACACACAGACACACAGACACACAGACACACAGACACACAGACACACAGACACACAGACACACAGACACACAGACACACAGACACACAGACACACAGACACACAGACACACAGACACACAGACACACAGACACACAGACACACAGACACACAGACACACAGACACACAGACACACAGACACACAGACACACAGACACACAGACACACAGACACACAGACACACAGACACACAGACACACAGACACACAGACACACAGACACACAGACACACAGACACACAGACACACAGACACACAGACACACAGACACACAGACACACAGACACACAGACACACAGACACACAGACACACAGACACACAGACACACAGACACACAGACACACAGACACACAGACACACAGACACACAGACACACAGACACACAGACACACAGACACACAGACACACAGACACACAGACACACAGACACACAGACACACAGACACACAGACACACAGACACACAGACACACAGACACACAGACACACAGACACACAGACACACAGACACACAGACACACAGACACACAGACACACAGACACACAGACACACAGACACACAGACACACAGACACACAGACACACAGACACACAGACACACAGACACACAGACACACAGACACACAGACACACAGACACACAGACACACAGACACACAGACACACAGACACACAGACACACAGACACACAGACACACAGACACACAGACACACAGACACACAGACACACAGACACACAGACACACAGACACACAGACACACAGACACACAGACACACAGACACACAGACACACAGACACACAGACACACAGACACACAGACACACAGACACACAGACACACAGACACACAGACACACAGACACACAGACACACAGACACACAGACACACAGACACACAGACACACAGACACACAGACACACAGACACACAGACACACAGACACACAGACACACAGACACACAGACACACAGACACACAGACACACAGACACACAGACACACAGACACACAGACACACAGACACACAGACACACAGACACACAGACACACAGACACACAGACACACAGACACACAGACACACAGACACACAGACACACAGACACACAGACACACAGACACACAGACACACAGACACACAGACACACAGACACACAGACACACAGACACACAGACACACAGACACACAGACACACAGACACACAGACACACAGACACACAGACACACAGACACACAGACACACAGACACACAGACACACAGACACACAGACACACAGACACACAGACACACAGACACACAGACACACAGACACACAGACACACAGACACACAGACACACAGACACACAGACACACAGACACACAGACACACAGACACACAGACACACAGACACACAGACACACAGACACACAGACACACAGACACACAGACACACAGACACACAGACACACAGACACACAGACACACAGACACACAGACACACAGACACACAGACACACAGACACACAGACACACAGACACACAGACACACAGACACACAGACACACAGACACACAGACACACAGACACACAGACACACAGACACACAGACACACAGACACACAGACACACAGACACACAGACACACAGACACACAGACACACAGACACACAGACACACAGACACACAGACACACAGACACACAGACACACAGACACACAGACACACAGACACACAGACACACAGACACACAGACACACAGACACACAGACACACAGACACACAGACACACAGACACACAGACACACAGACACACAGACACACAGACACACAGACACACAGACACACAGACACACAGACACACAGACACACAGACACACAGACACACAGACACACAGACACACAGACACACAGACACACAGACACACAGACACACAGACACACAGACACACAGACACACAGACACACAGACACACAGACACACAGACACACAGACACACAGACACACAGACACACAGACACACAGACACACAGACACACAGACACACAGACACACAGACACACAGACACACAGACACACAGACACACAGACACACAGACACACAGACACACAGACACACAGACACACAGACACACAGACACACAGACACACAGACACACAGACACACAGACACACAGACACACAGACACACAGACACACAGACACACAGACACACAGACACACAGACACACAGACACACAGACACACAGACACACAGACACACAGACACACAGACACACAGACACACAGACACACAGACACACAGACACACAGACACACAGACACACAGACACACAGACACACAGACACACAGACACACAGACACACAGACACACAGACACACAGACACACAGACACACAGACACACAGACACACAGACACACAGACACACAGACACACAGACACACAGACACACAGACACACAGACACACAGACACACAGACACACAGACACACAGACACACAGACACACAGACACACAGACACACAGACACACAGACACACAGACACACAGACACACAGACACACAGACACACAGACACACAGACACACAGACACACAGACACACAGACACACAGACACACAGACACACAGACACACAGACACACAGACACACAGACACACAGACACACAGACACACAGACACACAGACACACAGACACACAGACACACAGACACACAGACACACAGACACACAGACACACAGACACACAGACACACAGACACACAGACACACAGACACACAGACACACAGACACACAGACACACAGACACACAGACACACAGACACACAGACACACAGACACACAGACACACAGACACACAGACACACAGACACACAGACACACAGACACACAGACACACAGACACACAGACACACAGACACACAGACACACAGACACACAGACACACAGACACACAGACACACAGACACACAGACACACAGACACACAGACACACAGACACACAGACACACAGACACACAGACACACAGACACACAGACACACAGACACACAGACACACAGACACACAGACACACAGACACACAGACACACAGACACACAGACACACAGACACACAGACACACAGACACACAGACACACAGACACACAGACACACAGACACACAGACACACAGACACACAGACACACAGACACACAGACACACAGACACACAGACACACAGACACACAGACACACAGACACACAGACACACAGACACACAGACACACAGACACACAGACACACAGACACACAGACACACAGACACACAGACACACAGACACACAGACACACAGA
>JAXIVJ010015093.1:0-10000 GCA_036785665.1 Chirona hameri
ACAGACAGAGACAGACAGAGACAGACAGAGACAGACAGAGACAGACAGAGACAGACAGAGACAGACAGAGACAGACAGAGACAGACAGAGACAGACAGAGACAGACAGAGACAGACAGAGACAGACAGACAGAGACAGACAGAGACAGACAGAGACAGACAGAGACAACAGAGACAGACAGAGACAGACAGAGACAGACAGAGACAGACAGAGACAGACAGAGACAGACAGAGAAGACAGAGACAGGAGCAGAGACAGACAGAGACAGACAGAGACAGACAGAGACAGACAGAGACAGACAGAGACAGACAGAGACAGACAGAGACAGACAGAGACAGACAGAGACAGACAGAGACAGACAGAGACAGACAGAGACAGACAGAGACAGACAGAGACAGACAGAGACAGACAGAGACAGACAGAGACAGACAGAGACAGACAGAGACAGACAGAGACAGACAGAGACAGACAGAGACAGACAGAGACAGACAGACGACAGACAGACAGACAGACAGACAGACAGACAGACAGACAGACAGACAGACAGACAGACAGACAGACAGACAGACAGACAGACAGACAGACAGACAGACAGACAGACAGACAGACAGACAGACAGACAGACAGACAGACAGACAGACAGAAGACAGACAGACAGACAGACAGACAGACAGACAGACAGACAGACAGACAGACAGACAGACAGACAGACAGACAGACAGACAGACAGACAGACAGACAGACAGACGACAGACAGACAGACAGACAGACAGACAGACAGACAGACAGACAGACAGACAGACAGACAGCCAGACAGACAGACAGACAGACAGACAGACAGACAGACAGACAGACAGACAGACAGACAGACCAGACAGCCAGACAGACAGACAGACAGACAGACAGACAGACAGACAGACGACAGCAGCCAGCCAGCCCAGCCAGCCAGCCAGCCAAGCCAGCCAGCCAGCAGCCAGCCAGCCAGCCAGCCAGCCAGCCAGCCAGCAGACCGCCAGACCGACAGACCGACAGACCGACAGACCGACAGACCGACAGACCGACAGACCGACAGACCGACAGACCGACAGACCGACAGACCGACAGACCGACAGACCGACAGACCGACAGACCGACAGACCGGACAGACCGACAGACCGACAGACCGACAGACCGACAGACCGACAGACCGACAGACCGACAGACCCAGACCGACAGACCGACACCGACAGTCAGACCGACAGACCGACAGACCGACAGACCGACAGACCGACAGACCGACAGACCGACAGACCGACCAGACCGAAGACCGACAGACCGACAGACCGACAGACCGACAGACCGACAGACCGACAGACCGACAGACGACAGACCGACAGACCGACAGACGACAGACCGACAGACCGACAGACCGACAGACCGACAGACCGACAGACCGACAGACCGACAGACCGACAGACCGACAGACCGACAGACCGACAGACCGACAGACCGACAGACCGACAGACCGACAGACCGACAGACCGACAGACCGACAGACCGACAGACCGACAGACAGACAGACGACAGACCGACAGACCGACAGACCGACAGACCGACAGACCGACAGACCGACAGACCGACAGACCGACAGACCGACAGACCGACAGACCGACAGACCGACAGACCGACAGACCGACAGACCGACAGACCGACAGACCGACAGACCGACAGACCGACAGACCGACAGACCGACAGACCGACAGACCGACAGACCGACAGACCGACAGACCGACAGACCGACAGACCGACAGACGACAGACCGACAGACCGACAGACCGACAGACCGACAGACCGACAGACGACAGACCGACAGACCGACAGACCGACAGACCGACAGACCGACAGACCGACAGACCGACAGACCGACAGACCGACAGACCGACAGACCGACAGACGAAGCCGACAGACCGACAGACCGACAGACCGACAGACCGACAGACCGACAGACCGACAGACCGACAGACCGACAGACCGACAGACCGACAGACCGGACAGACCGACAGACCGACAGACCGACAGACCGACAGACCGACAGACGGCGACAGACCGACAGACCGACAGACGACAGACCGACAGACCGACAGACCGACAGACCGACAGACCGACAGACCGACAGACCGACAGACCGACAGACCGACAGACCGACAGACCGACAGACCGACAGACCGACAGACCGACAGACCGACAGACCGACAGACCGACAGACCGACAGACCGACAGACCGACAGACCGACAGACCGACAGACCGACAGACCGACAGACCGACAGACCGACAGACCGACAGACCGACAGACCGACAGACCGACAGACCGACAGCCGACAGGACCGACAGACCGACAGACCGACAGACCGACAGACCGACAGACCGACAGACCGACAGACCGACAGACCGACAGACCGACAGACCGACAGACCGACAGACCGACAGACCGACAGACCGACAGACCGACAGACCGACAGACCGACAGACCGACAGACCGACAGACCGACAGACCGACAGACGACAGACCGACAGACCGACAGACCGACAGACCGACAGACGACAGACCGACAGACCGACAGGACCGACAGACCGACAGACCGACAGACCGACAGACCGACAGACCGACAGACCGACAGACCGACAGACCGACAGACCGACAGACCGACAGACCGACAGACCGACAGACCGACAGACCGACAGACCGACAGACCGACAGACCGACAGACCGACAGACCGACAGACCGACAGAACCGACAGACCGACAGACCGACAGACCGACAGACCGACAGACCGACAGACCGACAGACCGACAGACCGACAGACCGACAGACCGACAGACCGACAGACCGACAGACCGACAGACCGACAGACCGACAGACCGACAGACCGACAGACCGACAGACCGACAGACCGACAGACGACAGACCGACAGACCGACAGACCGACAGACCGACAGACCGACAGACGACAGACCGACAGACCGACAGACCGACAGACCGACAGACCGACAGACCGACAGACCGACAGACCGACAGACCGACAGACGACAGACCGACAGACCGACAGACCGACAGACCGACAGACCGACAGACCGACAGACCGACAGACCGACAGACCGACAGACCGACAGACCGACAGACCGACAGACCGACAGACCGACAGACCGACAGACCGACAGACCGACAGACCGACAGACCGACAGACCGACAGACCGACAGACCGACAGACCGACAGACCGACAGACCGACAGACCGACAGACCGACAGACCGACAGACCGACAGACGACAGACCGACAGACCGACAGACCGACAGACCGACAGACCGACAGACCGACAGACGGACAGACCGACAGACCGACAGACCGACAGACCGACAGACCGACAGACGACAGACCGACAGACCGACAGACCGACAGACCGACAGACGACAGACCGACAGACCGACAGACCGACAGACAGACGACAGACCGACAGACCGACAGACCGACAGACCGACAGACCGACAGACCGACAGACCGACAGACCGACAGACCGACAGACCGACAGACCGACAGACCGACAGACGACAGACCGACAGACCGACAGACCGACAGACCGACAGACCGACAGACCGACAGACCGACAGACCGACAGACCGACAGACCGAGCAGACCGACAGACCGACAGACCGACAGACCGACAGGACCGACAGACGACAGACCGACAGACCGACAGACCGACAGACCGACAGACGACAGACGACAGACCGACAGGGACCGACAGACCGCCAGACCGCAGACCGCCAGACCGCCAGACCGCCAGACCGCCAGACCGCCAGACCGCCAGACCGCCAGACCGCCAGACCGCCAGACCGCCAGACGCCAGACCGCCAGACGCCAGACCGCCAGACCGCCAGACCGCCAGACCGCCAGACCGCCAGACCGCCAGACCGCCAGGACCGCCAGACCGCCAGACCGCCAGACCGCCAGACCGCCAGACCGCAGACCGCCAGACCGCCAGACCGCCAGACCGCCAGACCGCCAGACCGCCAGACCGCCAGACCGCCAGACCGCCAGACCGCCAGACCGCCAGACCGCCAGACCGCCAGACCGCCAGACCGCCAGACCGCCAGACCGCCAGACCGCCAGACCGCCAGACCGCCAGACCGCCAGACCGCCAGACCGCCAGACCGCCAGACCGCCAGACCGCCAGACCGCCAGACCGCCAGACCGCCAGACCGACAGACCGACAGACCGACAGACCGCAGACGCCAGACCGACAGACCGACAGACGACAGACCGACAGACCGACAGACCGACAGACCGACAGACCGACAGACGACAGACCGACAGACCGACAGACCGACAGACCGACAGACCGACAGACCGACAGACCGACAGACCGACAGACCGACAGACCGACAGACCGACAGACCGACAGACCGACAGACCGACAGACCGACAGACCGACAGACCGACAGACCGACAGACCGACAGACGACAGACCGACAGACCGACAGACCGACAGACCGACAGACCGACAGACCGACAGACCGCAGACCGACAGACCGACAGACCGACAGACCGACAGGACCGACAGACCGACAGACCGACAGACCGACAGACCGACAGACCGACCAGACCGACAGACCGACAGACCGACAGACCGACAGACCGACAGACCGACAGACCGACAGACCGACAGACCGACAGACCGACAGACCGACAGACCGACAGACCGACAGACCGACAGGACCGACAGACCGACAGACGACAGACCGACAGACCGACAGACCGACAGACCGACAGACCGACAGACCGACAGACGACAGACCGACAGACCGACAGACCGACAGACCGACAGACCGACAGACCGACAGACCGACAGACCGACAGACCGACAGACCGACAGACGACAGACCGACAGACCGACAGACCGACAGACCGACAGACCGACAGACCGACAGACCGACAGACCGACAGACCGACAGACCGACAGACCGACAGACCGACAGACCGACAGACCGACAGACCGACAGACCGACAGACCGACAGACCGACAGACCGACAGACCGACAGACCGACAGACCGACAGACCGACAGACCGACAGACCGACAGACCGACAGACCGACAGACCGACCGACCGAACCGACCGACCGACCGACCGACGACCGACCGACCGACCGACCGACCGACCGACCGACCGACGACCGACCGACCGACCGACCGACCGACCGACCGACCGACCGACCGACCGACCGACCGACCGACCGACCGACCGACCGACCGACCGACCGACCGACCGACCGACCGACCGACCGACCGACCGACCGACCGACCGACCGACCGACGACCGACCGACCGACCGACCGACGACGACCGACCGACCGACGACCGACCGACGACCGACCGACCGACCGACCGACCGACCGACCGACCGACCGACCGACCGACCGACCGACCGACCGACCGACGACCGACCGACCGACGACCGACCGACCGACCGACCGACCGACCGACCGACCGACCGACCGACCGACCGACCGACCGACGACCGACCGACGACCGACCGACCGACCGACCGACCGACCGACCGACCGACCGACCGACGACCGACCGACCGACCGACCGACCGACCGACCGACCGACCGACCGACCGACCGACGACCGACCGACCGACCGACCGACCGACCGACCGACGACCGACCGACCGACCGACGACCGACGACCGACCGACCGACCGACCGACCGACCGACCGACCGACCGACCGACCGACCGACCGACCGACCGACGACCGACCGACGACCGACCGACCGACCGACCGACGACCGACCGACCGACGACCGACCGACCGACCGACCGACCGACCGACCGACCGACCGACCGACCGACCGACCGACCGACCGACCGACCGACCGACCGACCGACCGACCGACCGACCGACCGACCGACCGACCGACCGACCGACCGACCGACCGACCGACCGACCGACCGACCGACCGACCGACCGGACGACCGACCGACCGACCGACCGACGACCGACCGACCGACCGACCGACCGACCGACCGACGACCGACCGACCGACCGACCGACCGACCGACCGACCGACCGACCGACCGACCGACCGACCGACCGACCGACCGACCGACCGACCGACCGACCGACCGACCGACGACCGACCGACCGACCGACCGAGCCGACGACCGACCGACCGACCGACCGACGACCGACCGACCGACCGACCGACCGACCGACCGACCGACCGACCGACCGACCGACCGACCGACCGACCGACCGACCGACCGACCGACCGACCGACCGACGCGACCGACCGACCGACCGACGACCGACCGACCGACCGACCGACCGACCGACCGACCGACCGACCGACCGACCGACCGACCGACGACCGACCGACCGACGACCGACCGACCGACCGACCGACCGACCGACCGACCGACCGACCGACCGACCGACCGACCGACCGACCGACCGACGACCGACCGACCGGACGACCGACCGACCGACCGACCGACCGACCGACCGACCGACCGACCGACGACCGACCGACCGACCGACCGACCGACCGACGACCGACCGACCGACCGACCGACCGACCGACCGACCGACCGACCGACCGACCGACCGACCGACCGACCGACCGACCGACCGACCGACCGACCGACCGACCGACCGACGACCGACCGACCGACCGACCGACCGACCGACCGACCGACCGACCGACCCGACGACCGACCGACGACCGACCGACCGACCGACCGACCGACGACGACCGACGACCGACCGACCGACCGACCGGACCGACCGACCGACCGACCGACCGACCGACCGACCGACCGACCGACGACCGACCGACCGACCGACCGACCGACCGACCGACCGACCGACGACCGACCGACCGACCGACCGACCGACCGACCGACCGACCGACGACCGACCGACGACGACCGACGACGACGACCGACCGACCGACCGACCGACCGACCGACCGACCGACCGACCGACCGACCGACCGACCGACCGACCGACCGACCGACCGACCGACCGACCGACCGACCGACCGACCGACCGACCGACCGACCGACCGACCGACCGACCGACCGACCGACCGACCGACCGACCGACCGACCGACCGACCGACCGACCGACCGACGACCGACCGACCGACCGACCGACCGACCGACCGACCGACCGACCGACCGACCGACCGACCGACAGACCGACAGACCGACAGACCGACAGACCGACAGACCGACAGACCGACAGACCGACAGACCGACAGACCGACAGACCGACAGACCGACAGACCGACAGACCGACAGACCGACAGACCGACAGACCGACAGACCGACAGACCGACAGACCGACAGACCGACAGACCGACAGACCGACAGACCGACAGACCGACAGACCGACAGACCGACAGACGACAGACCGACAGACCGACAGACCGACAGACCGACAGACCGACAGACGACAGACCGACAGACCGACAGACCGACAGACCGACAGACGACAGACGACAGACCGACAGACCGACAGACCGACAGACCGACAGACCGACAGACCGACAGACCGACAGACCGACAGACGACAGACCGACAGACCGACAGACCGACAGACCGACAGACCGACAGACCGACAGACCGACAGACCGACAGACCGACAGACCCGACAGACCGACAGACCGACAGACCGACAGACCGACAGACCGACAGACCGACAGACCGACAGACCGACAGACCGACAGACCGACAGACCGACAGACCGACAGACGACAGACCGACAGACCGACAGACCGACAGACCGACAGACGACAGACCGACAGACCGACAGACCGACAGACCGACAGACCGACAGACGACAGACCGACAGACCGACAGACCGACAGACCGACAGACCGACAGACCGACAGACCGACAGACCGACAGACCGACAGACCGACAGACCGACAGACCGACAGACCGACAGACCGACAGACGACAGACCGACAGACCGACAGACCGACAGACCGACAGACCGACAGACCGACAGACCGACAGACCGACAGACCGACAGACCGACAGACCGACAGACGACAGACCGACAGACCGACAGACCGACAGACCGACAGACCGACAGACCGACAGACCGACAGACCGACAGACCGACAGACCGACAGACCGACAGACCGACAGACCGACAGACCGACAGACCGACAGACCGACAGACCGACAGACGACAGACCGACAGACGACAGACCGACAGACCGACAGACCGACAGACCGACAGACCGACAGACCGACAGACCGACAGACCGACAGACCGACAGACGACAGACCGACAGACCGACAGACCGACAGACCGACAGACCGACAGACCGACAGACCGACAGACCGACAGACCGACAGACCGACAGACCGACAGACCGACAGACCGACAGACCGACAGACCGACAGACCGACAGACCGACAGACCGACAGACCGACAGACCGACAGACGACAGACCGACAGACCGACAGACCGGACAGACCGACAGACCGACAGACCGACAGACCGACAGACCGACAGACCGCCAGACCGCCAGACCGCCAGACCGCCAGACCGCCAGACCGCAGACCGCCAGACCGCCAGACCGCCAGACCGCCAGACCGCCAGACCGCCAGACCGCCAGACCGCCAGACCGCAGACCGCAGACCGCCAGACCGCCAGACCGCAGACCGCCAGACCGCCAGACCGCCAGACCGCCAGACCGCCAGACCGCCCCGCCAGACCGCCAGACCGCCAGACCGCCAGACCGCCAGACCGCCAGACCGCCAGACCGCCAGACCGCCAGACCGCCAGACCGCCAGACCGCCAGACCGCCAGACCGCCAGACCGCCAGACGCCAGACCGCCAGACCGCCAGACCGCCAGACCGCCAGACCGCCAGACCCCAGACCGCCAGACCGCCAGACCGCCAGACCGCCAGACCGCCAGACGCCAGACCGCCAGACCGCCAGACCGCCAGACCGCCAGACCGCCAGACCGCCAGACCGCCAGACCGCCAGACCGCCAGACCGCCAGACCGCCAGACCGCCAGACCGCCAGACCGCCAGACCGCCAGACCGCCAGACCGCCAGACCGCCAGACCGCCAGACGACAGACCGCAGACCGCCAGACCGACAGACCGACAGACGACAGACCCCGACAGACCGACAGACCGACAGACCGACAGACCGACAGACCGACAGACCGACAGACCGACAGACCGACAGACCGACAGACCGACAGACCGACAGACCGACAGACCGACAGACCGACAGACCGACAGACCGACAGACGACAGACCGACAGACCGACAGACCGACAGACCGACAGACCGACAGACCGACAGACCGACAGACCGACAGACCGACAGACCGACAGACGACAGACCGACAGACCGACAGACGACAGACCGACAGACCGACAGACCGACAGACCGACAGACCGACAGACCGACCAGACCCGACCAGACCGACAGACCGACAGACCGACAGACCGACAGACCGACAGACCGACAGACCGACAGACGACAGACCGACAGACCGACAGACCGACAGACCGACAGACCGACAGACCGACAGACCGACAGACCGACAGACCGACAGACCGACAGACCGACAGACCGACAGACCCGACAGACCGACAGACGACAGACCGACAGACCGACAGACCGACAGACGACGACAGACCGACAGACCGACAGACCGACAGACCGACACCGACAGACCGACAGACCGACAGACCGACAGACCGACAGACCGACAGACCGAACAGACCGACAGACCGACAGACCGACAGACCGACAGACCGACAGACCGACAGACCGACAGACCGACAGACCGACAGACCGACAGACCGACAGACCGACAGACCGACAGACCGACAGACCGACAGACCGACAGACCGACAGACCGACAGACCGACAGACCGACAGACCGACAGACCGACAGACCGACAGACCGACAGACCGA
>JAXIVJ010015093.1:12500-15000 GCA_036785665.1 Chirona hameri
GACCGACCGACCGACCGACCGACCGACCGACCGACCGACCGACCGACCGACCGACCGACCGACCGACCGACCGACCGACCGACCGACCCGACCGACCGACCGACCGACCGACCGACGACGACCGACCGACCGACCGACCGACCGACCGACCGACCGACCGACCGACCGACCGACCGACCGACCGACCGACCGACCGACCGCCGACCGACCGACCGACCGACCGACCGACGACCGACCGACCGACCGACCGACCGACCGACCGACCGACCGACCGACCGACCGACCGACGACCGACCGACGACCGACCGACGACCGACCGACCGACCGACCGACCGACCGACCGACCGACCGACCGACCGACCGACCGACCGACCGACCGGACCGACCGACCGACCGACCGACCGACCGACCGACCGACCGACCGACCGACCGACCGACCGACCGACGACCGACCGACCGACCGACCGACCGACCGACCGACCGACCGACCGACCGACCGACCGACCGACCGACCGACCGACCGACCGACCGACCGACCGACCGACCGACGACCGACCGACGACCGACCGACCGACCGACCGACGACCGACCGACCGACCGACCGACCGACCGACGACCGACCGACCGACCGACCGACCGACCGACCGACCGACCGACCGACCGACCGACCGACGACCGACCGACCGACCGACCGACCGACCGACCGACCGACCGACCGACCGACCGACCGACCGACCGACCGACCGACCGACCGACCGACCGACCGACCGACGACCGACCGACCGACCGACCGACCGACGACCGACCGACCGACCGACGACCGACCGACCGACCGACCGACCGACCGACCGACGACCGACCGACCGACCGACCGGACCGACCCGACCCGACCGACCGACCGACCGACCGACCGACCGACCGACCGACCGACCGACCGACCGACCGACCGACCGACCGACCGACCGACCGACCGACCGACCGACCGACCGACCGACCGACCGACCGACCGACCGACCGACCGACCGACGACCGACCGACCGACCGACCGACCGACCGACCGACCGACCGACCGACCGACCGACCGACCGACCGACCGACCGACCGACCGACCGACCGACCGACCGACCGACCGACCGACCGACGACCGACCGACCGACCGACCGACCGACCGACCGGACCGACCGACCGACCGACCGACCGACCGACCGACCGACCGACCGACCGACCGACCGACCGACCGACCGACCGACCGACCGACCGACCGACCGACCGACGACCGACCGGACCGACCCGACCGACCGACCGACCGACCGACCGACCGACCGACGACCGACCGACCGACCGACCGACGACCGACCGACCGACCGACCGACCGACCGACCGACCGACCGACCGACCGACGACCGACCGACCGACCGACCGACCGACCGACCGAACCGACCGACCGACCGACCGACCGACCGACCGACCGACCGACCGACCGACCGACCGACCGACCGACCGACCGACCGACCGACCGACCGACCGACCGACGACCGACCGACCGACCGACCGACCGACCGACCGACCGACCGACCGACCGACCGACCGACCGACCGACCGACCGGACCGACCGACCGACCGACCGACCGACCGACCGACCCGACCGACGACAGACCGACCGAACCGACCGACCGACCGACCGACCGACCGACCGACCGACCGACCGACCGACCGACCGACCGACCGACCGACCGACCGACCGACCGACCGACCGACCGACCGACCGACCGACCGACCGACCGACCGACCGACCGACCGACCGACCGACCGACCGACCGACCGACCGACCGACCGACCGACCGACCGACCGACCGACCGACCGACCGACCGACCGACCGACCGACCGACCGACCGACCGACCGACCGACCGACCGACCGACCGACCGACCGACCGACCGACCGACCGACCGACCGACCGACCGACCGACCGACCGACCGACCGACCGACCGACCGACCGACCGACCGACCGACCGACCGACCGACCGACCGACCGACCGACCGACCGACCGACCGACCGACCGACCGACCGACCGACCGACCGACCGACCGACCGACCGACCGACCGACCGACCGACCGACCGACCGACCGACCGACCGACCGACCGACCGACCGACCGACCGACCGACCGACCGACCGACCGACCGACCGACCGACCGACCGACCGACCGACCGACCGACCGACCGACCGACCGACCGACCGACCGACCGACCGACCGACCGACCGACCGACCGACCGACAGACCGACAGACCGACAGACCGACAGACCGACAGACCGACAGACCGACAGACCGACAGACCGACAGACCGACAGACCGACAGACCGACAGACCGACAGACCGACAGACCGACAGACCGACCGACCGACCGACCGACAGACCGACAGACCGACAGACCGACATACCGACAGACCGACAGACCGACAGACCGACAGACCGACAGACCGACAGACCGACAG
>JAXIVJ010015093.1:22500-32615 GCA_036785665.1 Chirona hameri
GCCAGCCAGCCAGCCAGCCAGCCAGCCAGACCGACAGACCGACAGACCGACAGACCGACAGACCGACAGACCGACAGACCGACAGACCGACAGACCGACAGACCGACAGACCGACAGACCGACAGACCGACAGACCGACAGACCGACAGACCGACAGACCGACAGACCGACAGACCGACAGACCGACAGACCGACAGACCGACAGACCGACAGACC
The DNA here is from genome assembly GCA_036785665.1 of Chirona hameri. Lineage (NCBI taxonomy): Eukaryota > Metazoa > Arthropoda > Thecostraca > Balanomorpha > Balanidae > Chirona > Chirona hameri. The sequence continues at coordinate 22,717 of JAXIVJ010015093.1, forward strand.
GACAGACCGACAGACCGACAGACCGACAGACCGACAGACCGACAGACCGACAGACCGACAGACCGACAGACCGACAGACCGACAGACCGACAGACCGACAGACCGACAGACCGACAGACCGACAGACCGACAGACCGACAGACCGACAGACCGACAGACCGACAGACCGACAGACCGACAGACCGACAGACCGACAGACCGACAGACCGACAGACCGACAGACCGACAGACCGACAGACCGACAGACCGACAGACCGACAGACCGACAGACCGACAGACCGACAGACCGACAGACCGACAGACCGACAGACCGACAGACCGACAGACCGACAGACCGACAGACCGACAGACCGACAGACCGACAGACCGACAGACCGACAGACCGACAGACCGACAGACCGACAGACCGACAGACCGACAGACCGACAGACCGACAGACCGACAGACCGACAGACCGACAGACCGACAGACCGACAGACCGACAGACCGACAGACCGACAGACCGACAGACCGACAGACCGACAGACCGACAGACCGACAGACCGACAGACCGACAGACCGACAGACCGACAGACCGACAGACCGACAGACCGACAGACCGACAGACCGACAGACCGACAGACCGACAGACCGACAGACCGACAGACCGACAGACCGACAGACCGACAGACCGACAGACCGACAGACCGACAGACCGACAGACCGACAGACCGACAGACCGACAGACCGACAGACCGACAGACCGACAGACCGACAGACCGACAGACCGACAGACCGACAGACCGACAGACCGACAGACCGACAGACCGACAGACCGACAGACCGACAGACCGACAGACCGACAGACCGACAGACCGACAGACCGACAGACCGACAGACCGACAGACCGACAGACCGACAGACCGACAGACCGACAGACCGACAGACCGACAGACCGACAGACCGACAGACCGACAGACCGACAGACCGACAGACCGACAGACCGACAGACCGACAGACCGACAGACCGACAGACCGACAGACCGACAGACCGACAGACCGACAGACCGACAGACCGACAGACCGACAGACCGACAGACCGACAGACCGACAGACCGACAGACCGACAGACCGACAGACCGACAGACCGACAGACCGACAGACCGACAGACCGACAGACCGACAGACCGACAGACCGACAGACCGACAGACCGACAGACCGACAGACCGACAGACCGACAGACCGACAGACCGACAGACCGACAGACCGACAGACCGACAGACCGACAGACCGACAGACCGACAGACCGACAGACCGACAGACCGACAGACCGACAGACCGACAGACCGACAGACCGACAGACCGACAGACCGACAGACCGACAGACCGACAGACCGACAGACCGACAGACCGACAGACCGACAGACCGACAGACCGACAGACCGACAGACCGACAGACCGACAGACCGACAGACCGACAGACCGACAGACCGACAGACCGACAGACCGACAGACCGACAGACCGACAGACCGACAGACCGACAGACCGACAGACCGACAGACCGACAGACCGACAGACCGACAGACCGACAGACCGACAGACCGACAGACCGACAGACCGACAGACCGACAGACCGACAGACCGACAGACCGACAGACCGACAGACCGACAGACCGACAGACCGACAGACCGACAGACCGACAGACCGACAGACCGACAGACCGACAGACCGACAGACCGACAGACCGACAGACCGACAGACCGACAGACCGACAGACCGACAGACCGACAGACCGACAGACCGACAGACCGACAGACCGACAGACCGACAGACCGACAGACCGACAGACCGACAGACCGACAGACCGACAGACCGACAGACCGACAGACCGACAGACCGACAGACCGACAGACCGACAGACCGACAGACCGACAGACCGACAGACCGACAGACCGACAGACCGACAGACCGACAGACCGACAGACCGACAGACCGACAGACCGACAGACCGACAGACCGACAGACCGACAGACCGACAGACCGACAGACCGACAGACCGACAGACCGACAGACCGACAGACCGACAGACCGACAGACCGACAGACCGACAGACCGACAGACCGACAGACCGACAGACCGACAGACCGACAGACCGACAGACCGACAGACCGACAGACCGACAGACCGACAGACCGACAGACCGACAGACCGACAGACCGACAGACCGACAGACCGACAGACCGACAGACCGACAGACCGACAGACCGACAGACCGACAGACCGACAGACCGACAGACCGACAGACCGACAGACCGACAGACCGACAGACCGACAGACCGACAGACCGACAGACCGACAGACCGACAGACCGACAGACCGACAGACCGACAGACCGACAGACCGACAGACCGACAGACCGACAGACCGACAGACCGACAGACCGACAGACCGACAGACCGACAGACCGACAGACCGACAGACCGACAGACCGACAGACCGACAGACCGACAGACCGACAGACCGACAGACCGACAGACCGACAGACCGACAGACCGACAGACCGACAGACCGACAGACCGACAGACCGACAGACCGACAGACCGACAGACCGACAGACCGACAGACCGACAGACCGACAGACCGCCAGACCGCCAGACCGCCAGACCGCCAGACCGCCAGACCGCCAGACCGCCAGACCGCCAGACCGCCAGACCGCCAGACCGCCAGACCGCCAGACCGCCAGACCGCCAGACCGCCAGACGCCAGACCGCCAGACCGCCAGACCGCCAGACCGCCAGACCGCCAGACCGCCAGACCGCCAGACCGCCAGACCGCCAGACCGCCAGACCGCCAGACCGCCAGACCGCCAGACCGCCAGACCGCCAGACCGCCAGACCGCCAGACCGCCAGACCGCCAGACCGCCAGACCGCCAGACCGCCAGACCGCCAGACCGCCAGACCGCCAGACCGCCAGACCGCCAGACCGCCAGACCGCCAGACCGCCAGACCGCCAGACCGCCAGACCGCCAGACCGCCAGACCGCCAGACCGCCAGACCGCCAGACCGCCAGACCGCCAGACCGCCAGACCGCCAGACCGACAGACCGACAGACCGACAGACCGACAGACCGACAGACCGACAGACCGCCAGACCGACAGACCGACAGACCGACAGACCGACAGACCGACAGACCGACAGACCGACAGACCGACAGACCGACAGACCGACAGACCGACAGACCGACAGACCGACAGACCGACAGACCGACAGACCGACAGACCGACAGACCGACAGACCGACAGACCGACAGACCGACAGACCGACAGACCGACAGACCGACAGACCGACAGACCGACAGACCGACAGACCGACAGACCGACAGACCGACAGACCGACAGACCGACAGACCGACAGACCCGACAGACCGACAGACCGACAGACCGACAGACCGACAGACCGACAGACCGACAGACCGACAGACCGACAGACCGACAGACCGACAGACCGACAGACCGACAGACCGACAGACCGACAGACCGACAGACCGACAGACCGACAGACCGACAGACCGACAGACCGACAGACCGACAGACCGACAGACCGACAGACCGACAGACCGACAGACCGACAGACCGACAGACCGACAGACCGACAGACCGACAGACCGACAGACCGACAGACCGACAGACCGACAGACCGACAGACCGACAGACCGACAGACCGACAGACCGACAGACCGACAGACCGACAGACCGACAGACCGACAAGACCGACAGACCGACAGACCGACAGACCGACAGACCGACAGACCGACAGACCGACAGACCGACAGACCGACAGACCGACAGACCGACAGACCGACAGACCGACAGACCGACAGACCGACAGACCGACAGACCGACAGACCGACAGACCGACAGACCGACAGACCGACAGACCGACAGACCGACAGACCGACAGACCGACAGACCGACAGACCGACAGACCGACAGACCGACAGACCGACAGACCGACAGACCGACCGACCGACCGACCGACCGACCGACCGACCGACCGACGACCGACCGACCGACCGACCGACCGACCGACCGACCGACCGACCGACCGACCGACCGACCGACGACCGACCGACCGACCGACCGACCGACCGACCGACCGACCGACCGACCGACCGACCGACCGACCGACCGACCGACCGACCGACCGACCGACCGACCGACCGACCGACCGACCGACCGACCGACCGACCGACCGACCGACCGACCGACGACCGACCGACCGACCGACCGACCGACCGACCGACCGACCGACCGACCGACCGACCGACCGACCGACCGACCGACCGACCGACCGACCGACCGACCGACCGACCGACCGACCGACCGACCGACCGACCGACCGACCGACCGACCGACCGACCGACCGACCGACCGACCGACCGACCGACCGACCGACCGACCGACCGACCGACCGACCGACCGACCGACCGACCGACCGACCGACCGACCGACCGACCGACCGACCGACCGACCGACCGACCGACCGACCGACCGACCGACCGACCGACCGACCGACCGACCGACCGACCGACCGACCGACCGACCGACCGACCGACCGACCGACCGACCGACCGACCGACCGACCGACCGACCGACCGACCGACCGACCGACCGACCGACCGACCGACCGACCGACCGACCGACCGACCGACCGACGACCGACCGACCGACCGACCGACCGACCGACCGACCGACCGACCGACCGACCGACCGACCGACCGACCGACCGACCGACCGACCGACCGACCGACCGACCGACCGACCGACCGACCGACCGACCGACCGACCGACCAGACCGAGCTCGAGACCGACCGACCGACCGACCGACCGACCGACCGACCGACCGACGCGACCGACCGACCGACCGACCGACCGACCGACCGACCGACCGACCGACCGACCGACCGACCGACCGACCGACCGACCGACCGACCGACCGACCGACCGACCGACCGACCGACCGACCGACCGACCGACCGACCGACCGACCGACCGACCGACCGACCGACCGACCGACCGACCGACCGACCGACCGACCGACCGACCGACCGACCGACCGACCGACCGACCGACCGACCGACCGACCGACCGACCGACCGACCGACCGACCGACCGACCGACCGACCGACCGACCGACCGACCGACCGACCGACCGACCGACCGACCGACCGACCGACCGACCGACCGACCGACCGACCGACCGACCGACCGACCGACCGACCGACCGACCGACCGACCGACCGACCGACCGACGACCGACCGACCGACCGACCGACCGACCGACCGACCGACCGACCGACCGACGACCGACGACCGACCGACCGACCGACCGACCGACCGACCGACCGACCGACCGACCGACCGACCGACCGACCGACCGACCGACCGACCGACCGACCGACCGACCGACCGACCGACCGACCGACCGACCGACCGACCGACCGACCGACCGACCGACCGACCGACCGACCGACCGACCGACCGACCGACCGACCGACCGACCGACCGACCGACCGACCGACCGACCGACCGACCGACCGACCGACCGACCGACCGACCGACCGACCGACCGACCGACCGACCGACCGAACCGACCGACCGACCGACCGACCGACCGACCGACCGACCGACCGACGACCGACCGACCGACCGACCGACCGACCGACCGACCGACCGACCGACCGACCGACCGACCGACCGACCGACCGACCGACCGACCGACCGACCGACCGACCGACCGACCGACCGACCGACCGACCGACCGACCGACCGACCGACCGACCGACCGACCGACCGACCGACCGACCGACCGACCGACCGACCGACCGACCGACCGACCGACCGACCGACCGACCGACCGACCGACCGACCGACCGACCGACCGACCGACCGACCGACCGACCGACCGACCGACCGACCGACCGACCGACCGACCGACCGACCGACCGACCGACCGACCGACCGACCGACCGACCGACCGACCGACCGACCGACCGACCGACCGACAGACCGACCGACCGACCGACCGACCGACCGACCGACCGACCGACCGACCGACCGACCGACCGACCGACCGACCGACAGACCGACAGACCGACAGACCGACAGACCGACAGACCGACAGACGACAGACCGACAGACCGACAGACCGACAGACCGACAGACCGACAGACCGACAGACCGACAGACCGACAGACCGACAGACCGACAGACCGACAGACCGACAGACCGACAGACCGACAGACGACAGACCGACAGACCGACAGACCGACAGACCGACAGACCGACAGACCGACAGACCGACAGACCGACAGACCGACAGACCGACAGACCGACAGACCGACAGACCGACAGACCGACAGACCGACAGACCGACAGACCGACAGACCGACAGACCGACAGACCGACAGACCGACAGACCGACAGACCGACAGACCGACAGACCGACAGACCGACAGACCGACAGACCGACAGACCGACAGACCGACAGACCGACAGACCGACAGACCGACAGACCGACAGACCGACAGACCGACAGACCGACAGACCGACAGACCGACAGACCGACAGACCGACAGACCGACAGACCGACAGACCGACAGACCGACAGACCGACCGACAGACCGACAGACCGACAGACCGACAGACCGACAGACCGACAGACCGACAGACCGACAGACCGACAGACCGACAGACCGACAGACGACAGACCGACAGACCGACAGACCGACAGACCGACAGACCGACAGACCGACAGACCGACAGACCGACAGACCGACAGACCGACAGACCGACAGACCGACAGACCGACAGACCGACAGACCGACAGACCGACAGACCGACAGACCGACAGACCGACAGACCGACAGACCGACAGACCGACAGACCGACAGACCGACAGACCGACAGACCGACAGACCGACAGACCGACAGACCGACAGACCGACAGACCGACAGACCGACAGACCGACAGACCGACAGACCGACAGACCGACAGACCGACAGACCGACAGACCGACAGACCGACAGACCGACAGACCGACAGACCGACAGACCGACAGACCGACAGACCGACGACAGACCGACAGACCGACAGACCGACAGACCGACAGACCGACAGACCGACAGACCGACAGACCGACAGACCGACAGACCGACAGACCGACAGACCGACAGACCGACAGACCGACAGACCGACAGACCGACAGACCGACAGACCGACAGACCGACAGACCGACAGACCGACAGACCGACAGACCGACAGACCGACAGACCGACAGACCGACAGACCGACAGACCGACAGACCGACAGACCGACAGACCGACAGACCGACAGACCGACAGACCGACAGACCGACAGACCGACAGACCGACAGACCGACAGACCGACAGACCGACAGACCGACAGACCGACAGACCGCCAGACCGCCAGACCGCCAGACCGCCAGACCGCCAGACCGCCAGACCGCCAGACCGCCAGACCGCCAGACCGCCAGACCGCCAGACCGCCAGACCGCCAGACCGCCAGACCGCCAGACCGCCAGACCGCCAGACCGCCAGACCGCCAGACCGCCAGACCGCCAGACCGCCAGACCGCCAGACCGCCAGACCGCCAGACCGCCAGACCGCCAGACCGCCAGACCGCCAGACCGCCAGACCGCCAGACCGCCAGACCGCCAGACCGCCAGACCGCCAGACCGCCAGACCGCCAGACCGCCAGACCGCCAGACCGCAGACCGCCAGACCGCCAGACCGCCAGACCGCCAGACCGCCAGACCGCCAGACCGCCAGACCGCCAGACCGCCAGACCGCCAGACCGCCAGACCGCCAGACCGCCAGACCGCCAGACCGCCAGACCGCCAGACCGCCAGACCGCCAGACCGCCAGACCGCCAGACCGCCAGACCGCCAGACCGCCAGACCGCCAGACGACCGCCAGACCGCCAGACCGCCAGACCGCCAGACCGCCAGACCGCCAGACCGACAGACCGACAGACCGCCAGACCGACAGACCGACAGACCGACAGACCGACAGACCGACAGACCGACAGACCGACAGACCGACAGACCGACAGACCGACAGACCGACAGACCGACAGACCGACAGACCGACAGACCGACAGACCGACAGACCGACAGACCGACAGACCGACAGACCGACAGACCGACAGACCGACAGACCGACAGACCGACAGACCGACAGACCGACAGACCGACAGACCGACAGACCGACAGACCGACAGACCGACAGACCGACAGACCGACAGACCGACAGACCGACAGACCGACAGACCGACAGACCGACAGACCGACAGACCGACAGACCGACAGACCGACAGACCGACAGACCGACAGACCGACAGACCGACAGACCGACAGACCGACAGACCGACAGACCGACAGACCGACAGACCGACAGACCGACAGACCGACAGACCGACAGACCGACAGACCGACAGACCGACAGACCGACAGACCGACAGACCGACAGACCGACAGACCGACAGACCGACAGACCGACAGACCGACAGACCGACAGACCGACAGACCGACAGACCGACAGACCGACAGACCGACAGACCGACAGACCGACAGACCGACAGACGACAGACCGACAGACCGACAGACCGACAGACCGACAGACCGACAGACCGACAGACCGACAGACCGACAGACCGACAGACCGACAGACCGACAGACCGACAGACCGACAGACCGACAGACCGACAGACCGACAGACCGACAGACCGACAGACCGACAGACCGACAGACCGACAGACCGACAGACCGACAGACCGACAGACCGACAGACCGACAGACCGACAGACCGACAGACCGACAGACGACAGACCGACAGACCGACAGACCGACAGACGACAGACCGACAGACCGACAGACCGACAGACCGACAGACCGACAGACCGACAGACCGACAGACCGACAGACCGACAGACCGACAGACCGACAGACCGACAGACCGACAGACCGACAGACCGACAGACCGACAGACCGACAGACCGACAGACCGACAGACCGACAGACCGACAGACCGACAGACCGACAGACCGACAGACCGACAGACCGACAGACCGACAGACCGACAGACCGACAGACCGACAGACCGACAGACCGACAGACCGACAGACCGACAGACCGACAGACCGACCGACCGACGACCGACGACCGACCGACCGACCGACCGACCGACCGACCGACCGACCGACCGACCGACCGACCGACCGACCGACCGACCGACCGACCGACCGACCGACCGACCGACCGACCGACCGACCGACCGACCGACCGACCGACCGACCGACCGACCGACCGACCGACCGACCGACCGACCGACCGACCGACCGACCGACCGACCGACCGACCGACCGACCGACCGACCGACCGACCGACCGACCGACCGACCGACCGACCGACCGACCGACCGACCGACCGACCGACCGACCGACCGACCGACCGACCGACCGACCGACCGACCGACCGACCGACCGACCGACCGACCGACCGACCGACCGACCGACCGACCGACCGACCGACCGACCGACCGACCGACCGACCGACCGACCGACCGACCGACCGACCGACCGACCGACCGACCGACCGACCGACCGACCGACCGACCGACCGACCGACCGACCGACCGACCGACCGACCGACCGACGACCGACCGACCGACCGACCGACCGACCGACCGACCGACCGACCGACCGACCGACCGACCGACCGACCGACCGACCGACCGACCGACCGACCGACCGACCGACGACCGACCGACCGACCGACCGACCGACCGACCGACCGACCGACCGACCGACCGACCGACCGACCGACCGACCGACCGACC
>JAXIVJ010015094.1:2500-5000 GCA_036785665.1 Chirona hameri
TGTATGCCCTGAGGGCGGTCTGGGTATGCCCGGAGGCGGGTGTAAGTATGCCCGGAGGCGGTGTTGTATGCCCGGAGGCGGTGTGGTATGCCCGGAGGCGGTGCAGTATGCCCGGAGGCGGTGTTGTATGCCCGGAGGCGGTGTGGTATGCCCGGAGGCGGTGTAGTATGCCCGGAGGCGGTGTTGTATGCCCGGAGGCGGTGTGGTATGCCCGGAGGCGGTGTAGTATGCCCGGAGGCGGTGTTGTATGCCCGGAGGCGGTGTGGTATGCCCGGAGGCGTACAACACCGCCTCCGGGCATGATGATGATAATGATGATGATGATGATGATGATGATGATGATGATGATGATGATGATGAATGATGATGATGATGATGATGATGAATGATGATGATGATGATGATGATGATGATGATGATGATGATGATGATGATGATGATGTTGCTGATGATGATGTTGCTGATGATGATGTTGCTGAGGATGATGTTGCTGATGATGATGATGATGATGATGATGATGATGATGATGATGATGATGATGATGATGATGATGATGATGATGATGATGATGATGATGATGATGATGATGATGAATGATGATGATGATGATGATGATGATGATGATGATGATGATGATGATGATGATGATGATGGATGATGATGATGATGATGATGATGATGATGATGATGATGATGATGATGATGATGATGATGATGATGATGATGATGATGATGATGATGATGAAGATGATGATGATGATGATGATGATGATGATGATGATGATGATGATGATGATGATGATGATGATGTTGCTGATGATGATGTTGCTGATGATGATGTTGCTGATGATGATGTTGTTGATGATGTTGCTGATGATGTTGCTGATGATGTTGCTGATGATGTTGCTGATGATGTTGATGATGATGTTGATGATGATGTTGATGATGATGTAGATGATGATGTTGCTGATGATGTTGCTGATGATGTTGCTGATGATGTTGCTGATGATGTTGCTGATGATGTTGCTGGCGATGTTGCTGATGATGTTGCTGATGATGTTGCTGATGATGACGTGAGACGGTGTGGTATGCCCGGAGGCGGTGTTGTATGCCCGGAGGCGGTGTTGTATGCCCGGAGGCGGTGTGGTATGCCCGGAGGCGGTGTTGTATGCCCGGAGGCGGTGTTGTATGCCCGGAGGCGGTGTGGTATGCCCGGAGGCGGTGTTGTATGCCCGGAGGCGGTGTTGTATGCCCTGAGGCGGTCTGGTATGCCCGGAGGCGGTGTAGTATGCCCGGAGGCGGTGTTGTATGCCCGGAGGCGGTGTGGTATGCCCGGAGGCGGTGTAGTATGCCCGGAGGCGGTGTTGTATGCCCGGAGGCGGTGTTGTATGCCCGGAGGCGGTGTGGTATGCCCGGAGGCGGTGTTGTATGCCCGGAGGCGGTGTTGTATGCCCGGAGGCGGTGTGGTATGCCCGGAGGCGGTGTTGTATGCCCGAGGCGGTGGTTGTATGCCCTGAGGCGGTCTGGTATGCCCGGAGGCGGTGTAGTATGCCCGGAGGCGGTGTTGTATGCCCGGAGGCGGTGTGGTATGCCCGGAGGCGTGCAGTATGCCCGGAGGCGTTGTTGTATGCCCGGAGGCGGTGTGGTATGCCCGGAGGCGGTGTAGTATGCCCGGAGGCGGTGTTGTATGCCCGGAGGCGGTGTGGTATGCCCGGAAGCGGTGTAGTATGCCCGGAGGCGGTGTTGTATGCCCGGAGGCGGTGTGGGTATGCCCGGAGGCGGTACAACACCGCCTCCGGGCATGATGATGATGATAATGATGATGATGATGATGATGATGATGATGATGATGATGATGATGATGATGATGATGATGATGATGATGATGATGATGATGATGATGATGATGATGATGATGATGATGATGATGATGATGATGATGATGATGATGATGATGATGATGATGATGATGATGATGATGATGATGATGATGTTGCTGATGATGATGTTGCTGATGATGATGTTGCTGATGATGATGTTGTTGATGATGTTGCTGATGATGTTGCTGATGATGTTGCTGATGATGTTGCTGATGATGTTGATGATGATGTTGATGATGATGTTGATGATGATGTTGATGATGATGTTGCTGATGATGTTGCTGATGATGTTGCTGATGATGTTGCTGATGATGTTGCTGATGATGTTGCTGGCGATGTTGCTGATGATGTTGCTGATGATGTTGCTGATGATGACGTGAGACGGTGTGGTATGCCCGGAGGCGGTGTTGTATGCCGGAGGCGGTGTTGTATGCCCGGAGGCGGTGTGGTATGCCCGGAGGCGGTGTTGTATGCCCGGAGGCGGTGTTGTATGCCCGGAGGCGGTGTGGTATGCCCGGAGGCGGTGTTGTATGCCCGGAGGCGGTGTTGTATGCCCTGAGGCGGTCTGGTATGCCCGGAGGCGGTGTAGTATGCCCGGAGGCGGTGTTGTATGCCCGGAG
>JAXIVJ010015094.1:10000-12500 GCA_036785665.1 Chirona hameri
ATGCCCGGAGGCGGTGTAGTATGCCCGGAGGCGGTGTTGTATGCCCGGAGGCGGTGTTGTATGCCCGGAGGCGGTGTGGTATGCCCGGAGGCGGTGTTGTATGCCCGGAGGCGGTGTTGTATGCCCGGAGGCGGTGTGGTATGCCCGGAGGCGGTGTTGTATGCCCGGAGGCGGTGTTGTATGCCCTGAGGCGGTCTGGTATGCCCGGAGGCGGTGTAGTATGCCCGGAGGCGGTGTTGTATGCCCGGAGGCGGTGTGGTATGCCCGGAGGCGGTGCAGTATGCCCGGAGGCGTTGTTGTATGCCCGGAGGCGGTGTGGTATGCCCGGAGGCGGTGTAGTATGCCCGGAGGCGGTGTTGTATGCCCGGAGGCGGTGTGGTATGCCCGGAAGCGGTGTAGTATGCCCGGAGGCGGTGTTGTATGCCCGGAGGCGGTGTGGTATGCCCGGAGGCGGTACAACACCGCCTCCGGGCATGATGATGATGATAATGATGATGATGATGATGATGATGATGATGATGATGATGATGATGATGATGATGATGATGATGATGATGATGATGATGATGATGATGATGATGATGATGATGATGATGATGATGATGATGATGATGATGATGATGATGATGATGATGATGATGATGATGATGATGATGATGATGATGATGATGATGATGATGTTGCTGATGATGATGTTGCTGATGATGATGTTGCTGATGATGATGTTGTTGATGATGTTGCTGATGATGTTGCTGATGATGTTGCTGATGATGTTGCTGATGATGTTGATGATGATGTTGATGATGATGTTGATGATGATGTTGATGATGATGTTGCTGATGATGTTGCTGATGATGTTGCTGATGATGTTGCTGATGATGTTGCTGATGATGTTGCTGGCGATGTTGCTGATGATGTTGCTGATGATGTTGCTGATGATGACGTGAGACGGTGTGGTATGCCCGGAGGCGGTGTTGTATGCCCGGAGGCGGTGTTGTATGCCCGGAGGCGGTGTGGTATGCCCGGAGGCGGTGTTGTATGCCCGGAGGCGGTGTTGTATGCCCGGAGGCGGTGTGGTATGCCCGGAGGCGGTGTTGTATGCCCGGAGGCGGTGTTGTATGCCCTGAGGCGGTCTGGTATGCCCGGAGGCGGTGTAGTATGCCCGGAGGCGGTGTTGTATGCCCGGAGGCGGTGTGGTATGCCCGGAGGCGGTGTAGTATGCCCGGAGGCGGTGTTGTATGCCCGGAGGCGGTGTGGTATGCCCGGAGGCGGTGCAACACCGCCTCCGGGCATGATGATGATAATGATGATGATGATGATGATGATGATGATGATGATGATGATGATGATGATGATGATGATGATGATGATGATGATGATGATGATGATGATGATGATGATGATGATGATGATGATGATGATGATGATGATGATGATGATGATGATGATGATGATGATGATGATGATGATGATGATGATGATGATGATGATGATGATGATGATGATGATGATGATGATGATGATGATGATGATGATGATGATGATGATGATGATGATGATGATGATGATGTTGCTGATGATGATGTTGCTGATGATGATGTTGCTGATGATGATGTTGTTGATGATGTTGCTGATGATGTTGCTGATGATGTTGCTGATGATGTTGCTGATGATGTTGATGATGATGTTGATGATGATGTTGATGATGATGTTGATGATGATGTTGATGATGATGTTGATGATGATAATGATGATGATGATGATGATGATGATGATGATGATGATGATGATGATGATGATGATGATGATGATGATGATGATGATGATGATGATGATGATGATGATGATGATGATGATGATGATGATGATGATGATGATGATGATGATGATGATGATGATGATGATGATGATGATGTTGCTGATGATGATGTTGCTGATGATGATGTTGCTGATGATGATGTTGTTGATGATGTTGCTGATGATGTTGCTGATGATGTTGCTGATGATGTTGCTGATGATGACGTGAGACGGTGTGGTATGCCCGGAGGCGGTGTTGTATGCCCGGAGGCGGTGTTGTATGCCCGGAGGCGGTGTGGTATGCCCGGAGGCGGTGTTGTATGCCCGGAGGCGGTGTTGTATGCCCGGAGGCGGTGTGGTATGCCCGGAGGCGGTGTTGTATGCCCGGAGGCGGTGTTGTATGCCCTGAGGCGGTCTGGTATGCCCGGAGGCGGTGTAGTATGCCCGGAGGCGGTGTTGTATGCCCGGAGGCGGTGTGGTATGCCCGGAGGCGGTGCAGTATGCCCGGAGGCGGTGTTGTATGCCCGGAGGCGGTGTGGTATGCCCGGAGGCGGTGTAGTATGCCCGGAGGCGGTGTTGTATGCCCGGAGGCGGTGTGGTATGCCCGGAGGCGGTGTAGTATGCCCGGAGGCGGTGTTGTATGCCCGGAGGCGGTGTGGTATGCCCGGAGGCGGTACAACACCGCCTCCGGGCATGATGATGA
>JAXIVJ010015094.1:17500-20000 GCA_036785665.1 Chirona hameri
TGATGATGATGATGATGATGATGATGATGATGATGATGATGATGATGATGATGATGATGATGATGATGATGATGTTGCTGATGATGATGTTGCTGATGATGATGTTGCTGATGATGATGTTGTTGATGATGTTGCTGATGATGTTGCTGATGATGTTGCTGATGATGTTGCTGATGATGTTGATGATGATGTTGATGATGATGTTGATGATGATGTTGATGATGATGTTGATGATGATGTTGATGATGATAATGATGATGATGATGATGATGATGATGATGATGATGATGATGATGATGATGATGATGATGATGATGATGATGATGATGATGATGATGATGATGATGATGATGATGATGATGATGATGATGATGATGATGATGATGATGATGATGATGATGATGATGATGATGTTGCTGATGATGATGTTGCTGATGATGATGTTGCTGATGATGATGTTGTTGATGATGTTGCTGATGATGTTGCTGATGATGTTGCTGATGATGTTGCTGATGATGACGTGAGACGGTGTGGTATGCCCGGAGGCGGTGTTGTATGCCCGGAGGCGGTGTTGTATGCCCGGAGGCGGTGTGGTATGCCCGGAGGCGGTGTTGTATGCCCGGAGGCGGTGTTGTATGCCCGGAGGCGGTGTGGTATGCCCGGAGGCGGTGTTGTATGCCCGGAGGCGGTGTTGTATGCCCTGAGGCGGTCTGGTATGCCCGGAGGCGGTGTAGTATGCCCGGAGGCGGTGTTGTATGCCCGGAGGCGGTGTGGTATGCCCGGAGGCGGTGCAGTATGCCCGGAGGCGGTGTTGTATGCCCGGAGGCGGTGTGGTATGCCCGGAGGCGGTGTAGTATGCCCGGAGGCGGTGTTGTATGCCCGGAGGCGGTGTGGTATGCCCGGAGGCGGTGTAGTATGCCCGGAGGCGGTGTTGTATGCCCGGAGGCGGTGTGGTATGCCCGGAGGCGGTACAACACCGCCTCCGGGCATGATGATGATAATGATGATGATGATGATGATGATGATGATGATGATGATGATGATGATGATGATGATGATGATGATGATGATGATGATGATGATGATGATGATGATGTTGATGATGATGTTGATGATATGTTGATGATGATGTTGATGATGATGTTGATGATGATGTTGATGTTGATGATGATGTTAATGATGATGTTGATGATGATGTTGATGATGATGTTGCTGATGATGTTGCTGATGATGTTGCTGATGATGTTGCTGGTGATGTTGCTGATGATGTTGCTGATGATGTTGCTGATGATGTTGCTGATGATGACGTGAGACGGTGTGGTATGCCCGTTTGCGGTGTTGTATGCCCGGAGGCGGTGTTGTATGCCCGGAGGCGGTGTGGTATGCCCGGAGGCGGTGTTGTATGCCCGGAGGCGGTGTTGTATGCCCGGAGGCGGTGTGGTATGCCCGGAGGCGGTGTAGTATGCCCGGAGGCGGTGTTGTATGCCCGGAGGCGGTGTGGTATGCCCGGAGGCGGTGTAGTATGCCCGGAGGCGGTGTTGTATGCCCGGAGGCGGTGTGGTATGTCCGGAGGCGGTACAACACCGCCTCCGGGCATGATGATGATAATGATGATGATGATGATGATGATGATGATGATGATGATGATGATGATGATGATGATGATGATGATGATGATGATGATGATGATGATGATGATGATGATGATGATGATGATGATGATGATGATGATGATGATGATGATGATGATGATGATGATGATGATGATGATGATGATGATGATGATGATGATGATGATGATGATGATGATGATGATGATGATGATGATGATGATGATGATGATGATGATGATGATGATGATGATGATGATGATGATGATGATGATGATGATGATGATGATGATGATGATGATGATGATGATGATGATGATGATGATGATGATGATGATGTTGCTGATGATGATGTTGCTGATGATGATGTTGCTGTTGATGATGATGTTGATGATGATGTTGCTGATGATGTTGCTGATGATGTTGCTGATGATGTTGATGATGATGTTGCTGGTGATGTTGCTGATGATGTTGCTGATGATGTTGCTGATGATGTTGCTGATGATGACGTGAGACGGTGTGGTATGCCCGGAGGCGGTGTTGTATGCCCGGAGGCGGTGTTGTATGCCCGGAGGCGGTGTGGTATGCCCGGAGGCGGTGTAGTATGCCCGGAGGCGGTGTTGTATGCCCGGAGGCGGTGTGGTATGCCCGGAGGCGGTGTAGTATGCCCGGAGGCGGTGTTGTATGCCCGGAGGCGGTGTGGTATGCAAGGAGGCGGTGTAGTTTGCCCGGAGGCGGTGTTGTATGCCCGGAGGCGGTGTGGTATGCCCGGAGGCGGTGTAGTATGCCCGGAGGCGGTGTTGTATGCCCGGAGGCGGTGTGGTATGCCCGGAGGCGGTACAACACCGCCTCCGGGCATGATGATGATGATAATGATGATGATGATGATG
>JAXIVJ010015094.1:25000-32614 GCA_036785665.1 Chirona hameri
GATGTTGATGATGATGTTGATGATGATGTTGATGATGATGTTGATGATGATAATGATGATGATGATGATGATGATGATGATGATGATGATGATGATGATGATGATGATGATGATGATGATGATGATGATGATGATGATGATGATGATGATGATGATGATGATGATGATGATGATGATGATGATGATGATGATGATGATGATGATGATGATGATGATGATGATGATGATGATGATGATGTTGCTGATGATGATGTTGCTGATGATGATGTTGCTGATGATGATGTTGTTGATGATGTTGCTGATGATGTTGCTGATGATGTTGCTGATGATGTTGCTGATGATGACGTGAGACGGTGTGGTATGCCCGGAGGCGGTGTTGTATGCCCGGAGGTGGTGTTGTATGCCCGGAGGCGGTGTGGTATGCCCGGAGGCGGTGTTGTATGCCCGGAGGCGGTGTTGTATGCCCGGAGGCGGTGTGGTATGCCCGGAGGCGGTGTTGTATGCCCGGAGGCGGTGTTGTATGCCCTGAGGCGGTCTGGTATGCCCGGAGGCGGTGTAGTATGCCCGGAGGCGGTGTTGTATGCCCGGAGGCGGTGTGGTATGCCCGGAGGCGGTGCAGTATGCCCGGAGGCGGTGTTGTATGCCCGGAGGCGGTGTGGTATGCCCGGACGCGGTGTAGTATGCCCGGAGGCGGTGTTGTATGCCCGGAGGCGGTGTGGTATGCCCGGAGGCGGTGTAGTATGCCCGGAGGCGGTGTTGTATGCCCGGAGGCGGTGTGGTATGCCCGGAGGCGGTACAACACCGCCTCCGGGCATGATGATGATAATGATGATGATGATGATGATGATGATGATGATGATGATGATGATGATGATGATGATGATGATGATGATGATGATGATGATGATGATGATGATGATGATGATGATGATGATGATGATGATGATGATGATGATGATGATGATGATGATGATGATGATGATGATGATGATGATGATGATGATGATGATGATGTTGCTGATGATGATGTTGCTGATGATGATGTTGCTGATGATGATGTTGTTGATGATGTTGCTGATTATGTTGCTGATGATGTTGCTGATGATGTTGCTGATGATGTTGATGATGATGTTGATGATGATGTTGATGATGATGTTGATGATGATGTTGATGATATGTTGATGATGATGTTGCTGATGATGTTGCTGATGATGTTGCTGATGATGTTGCTGATGATGTTGCTGGTGATGTTGCTGATGATGTTGCTGATGATGTTGCTGATGATGACGTTAGACGGTGTGGTATGCCCGGAGGCGGTGTTGTATGCCCGGAGGCGGTGTTGTATGCCCGGAGGCGGTGTGGTATGCCCGGAGGCGGTGTTGTATGCCCGGAGGCGGTGTTGTATGCCCGGAGGCGGTGTGGTATGCCCGGAGGCGGTGTTGTATGCCCGGAGGCGGTGTTGTATGCCCTGAGGCGGTCTGGTATGCCCGGAGGCGGTGTAGTATGCCCGGAGGCGGTGTTGTATGCCCGGAGGCGGTCTGGTATGCCCGGAGGCGGTGTAGTATGCCCGGAGGCGGTGTTGTATGCCCGGAGGCGGTGTGGTATGCCCGGAGGCGGTGCAGTATGCCCGGAGGCGGTGTTGTATGCCCGGAGGCGGTGTGGTATGCCCGGAGGCGGTGTAGTATGCCCGGAGGCGGTGTTGTATGCCCGGAGGCGGTGTGGTATGCCCGGAGGCGGTGTAGTATGCCCGGAGGCGGTGTTGTATGCCCGGAGGCGGTGTGGTATGCCCGGAGGCGGTACAACACCGCCTCCGGGCATGATGATGATAATGATGATGATGATGATGATGATGATGATGATGATGATGATGATGATGATGATGATGATGATGATGATGATGATGATGATGATGATGATGATGATGATGATGATGATGATGATGATGATGATGATGATGATGATGATGAT
Source organism: Chirona hameri (assembly GCA_036785665.1). Taxonomy (NCBI): domain Eukaryota; kingdom Metazoa; phylum Arthropoda; class Thecostraca; order Balanomorpha; family Balanidae; genus Chirona; species Chirona hameri. Next base: position 26,969 of record JAXIVJ010015094.1, read on the forward strand.
GATGATGATGATGATGATGATGATGTTGCTGATGATGATGTCGCTGATGATGATGTTGCTGATGATGATGTTGTTGATGATGTTGCTGATGATGTTGCTGATGATGTTGCTGATGATGTTGCTGATGATGTTGATGATGATGTTGATGATGATGTTGATGATGATGTTGATGATGATGTTGATGATGATGTTGCTGATGATGTTGCTGATGATGTTGCTGATGATGTTGCTGATGATGTTGCTGGTGATGTTGCTGATGATGTTGCTGATGATGTTGCTGATGATGACGTGAGACGGTGTGGTATGCCCGGAGGCGGTGTTGTATGCCCGGAGGCGGTGTTGTATGCCCGGAGGCGGTGTGGTATGCCCGGAGGCGGTGTTGTATGCCCGGAGGCGGTGTTGTATGCCCGGAGGCGGTGTGGTATGCTCGGAGGCGGTGTTGTATGCCCGGAGGCGGTGTTGTATGCCCTGAGGCGGTCTGGTATGCCCGGAGGCGGTGTAGTATGCCCGGAGGCGGTGTTGTATGCCCGGATGCGGTGTGGTATGCCCGGAGGCGGTGCAGTATGCCCGGAGGCGTTGTTGTATGCCCGGAGGCGGTGTGGTATGCCCGGAGGCGGTGTAGTATGCCCGGAGGCGGTGTTGTATGCCCGGAGGCGGTGTGGTATGCCCGGAAGCGGTGTAGTATGCCCGGAGGCGGTGTTGTATGCCCGGAGGCGGTGTGGTATGCCCGGAGGCGGTACAACACCGCCTCCGGGCATGATGATGATAATGATGATGATGATGATGATGATGATGATGATGATGATGATGATGATGATGATGATGATGATGATGATGATGATGATGATGATGATGATGATGATGATGATGATGATGATGATGATGATGATGATGATGATGATGATGATGATGATGATGATGATGATGATGATGATGATGATGATGATGATGATGTTGCTGATGATGATGTTGCTGATGATGATGTTGCTGATGATGATGTTGTTGATGATGTTGCTGATGATGTTGCTGATGATGTTGCTGATGATGTTGCTGATGATGTTGATGATGATGTTGATGATGATGTTGATGATGATGTTGATGATGATGTTGATGATGATGTTGCTGATGATGTTGCTGATGATGTTGCTGATGATGTTGCTGATGATGTTGCTGATGATGTTGCTGGTGATGTTGCTGATGATGTTGCTGATGATGTTGCTGATGATGACGTGAGACGGTGTGGTATGCCCGGAGGCGGTGTTGTATGCCCGGAGGCGGTGTTGTATGCCCGGAGGCGGTGTGGTATGCCCGGAGGCGGTGTGGTATGCCCGGAGGCGGTGTTGTATGCCCGGAGGCGGTGTTGTATGCCCGGAGGTGGTGTGGTATGCCCGGAGGCGGTGTTGTATGCCCGGAGGCGGTGTTGTATGCCCTGAGGCGGTCTGGTATGCCCGGAGGCGGTGTAGTATGCCCGGAGGCGGTGTTGTATGCCCGGAGGCGGTGTGGTATGCCCGGAGGCGGTGTAGTATGCCCGGAGGCGGTGTTGTATGCCCGGAGGCGGTGTGGTATGCCCGGAGGCGGTACAACACCGCCTCCGGGCATGATGATGATAATGATGATGATGATGATGATGATGATGATGATGATGATGATGATGATGATGATGATGATGATGATGATGATGATGATGATGATGATGATGATGATGATGATGATGATGATGATGATGATGATGATGATGATGATGATGATGATGAAGATGATGATGATGATGATGATGATGATGATGATGATGATGATGATGATGATGATGATGATGATGATGATGATGATGATGATGATGATGATGATGATGATGATGATGATGATGATGATGATGATGATGATGATGATGATGATGATGATGATGTTGCTGATGATGATGTTGCTGATGATGATGTTGCTGAGGATGATGTTGCTGATGATGATGATGATGATGATGATGATGATGATGATGATGATGATGATGATGATGATGATGATGATGATGATGATGATGATGATGATGATGATGATGATGATGATGATGATGATGATGTTGCTGATGATGATGTTGCTGATGATGATGTTCCTGAGGATGATGTTGCTGATGATGATGTTGCTGATGAGGATGTTGCTGATGATGATGTTGCTGATGATGATGTTGCTGATGATGATGTTGCTGATGATGATGTTGATGATGATGTTGCTGATGATGTTGAGGATGATGTTGCTGATGATGTTGCTGATGATGTTGATGATGATGTTGATGATGTTGTTGATGATGATGTTGATGATGATGTTGATGATGATGTTGATGATGATGTTGATGATGATGTTGATGATGATGTTTATGATGATGTTGATGATGATGTTGCTGATGATGTTGCTGATGATGACGTGAGACGGTCTGGTATGCCCGGAGGCGGTGTTGTATGCCCGGAGGCGGTGTTGTATGCCCGGAGGCGGTGTGGTATGCCCGGAGGCGGTGTTGTATGCCCGGAGGCGGTGTTGTATGCCCGGAGGCGGTGTGATATGCCCGGAGGCGGTGTTGTTTGCCCGGAGGCGGTGTTGTATGCCCTGAGGCGGTCTGGTATGCCCGGAGGCGGTTTAGTTTGCCCGGAGGCGGTGTTGTATGCCCGGAGGCGGTGTGGTATGCCCGGAGGCGGTGCAGTATGCCCGGAGGCGGTGTTGTATGCCCGGAGGCGGTGTGGTATGCCCGGAGGCGGTGTAGTATGCCCGGAGGCGGTGTTGTTTGCCCGGAGGCGGTGTGGTATGCCCGGAGGCGGTGTAGTATGCCCGGAGGCGGTGTTGTATGCCCGGAGGCGGTGTGGTATGCCCGGAGGCGGTACAACACCGCCTCCGGGCATGATGATGATAATGATGATGATGATGATGATGATGATGATGATGATGATGATGATGATGATGATGATGATGATGATGATGATGATTATGATGAAGATGATGATGATGATGATGATGATGATGTTGCTGATGATGATTTTGCTGATGATGATGTTGCTGATGATGATGTTGTTGATGATGTTGCTCATGATGTTGATGATGATGTTGCTGATTATGTTGCTGATGATGTTGATGATGATGTTGATGATGATGTTGATGATGATGTTGATGATGATGTTGATGATGATGTTGATGATGATGTTGATGATGATGTTGATGATGATGTTGATGATGATGTTGATGATGATGTTCATGATGATGTTGATGTTGATGATGATGTTGATGATGATGTTGATGATGATGTTGATGATGATATTGATGATGATGTTGCTGATGATGTTGCTGATGATGTTGCTGATGATGTTGCTGATGATGTTGCTGATGATGACGTGAGACGGTGTGGTATGCCCGGAGGCGGTGTTGTATGCCCGGAGGCGGTGTTGTATGCCCGGAGGCGGTGTTGTATGCCCGGAGGCGATGTGGTATGCCCGGAGGCGGTGTTGTATGCCCGGAGGCGGTGTTGTATGCCCTGAGGCGGTCTGGTATGCCCGGAGGCGGTGTAGTATGCCCGGAGGCGGTGTTGTATGCCCGGAGGCGGTGTGGTATGCCCGGAGGCGGTGCAGTATGCCCGGAGGCGGTGTTGTATGCCCGGAGGCGGTGTGGTATGCCCGGAGGCGGTGTAGTATGCCCGGAGGCGGTGTTGTATGCCCGGAGGCGGTGTGGTATGCCCGGAGGCGGTGTAGTATGCCCGGAGGCGGTGTTGTATGCCCGGAGGCGGTGTGGTATGCCCGGAGGCGGTACAACACCGCCTCCGGGCATGATGATGATAATGATGATGATGATGATGATGATGATGATGATGATGATGATGATGATGATGATGATGATGATTATGATGATGATGATGATGATGATGATGATGATGATGATGATGATGATGATGATGATGATGATGATGATGATGATGATGATGATGATGATGATGATGATGATGATGATGATGATGATGATGATGATGATGATGATGATGATGATGATGATGATGATGATGATGATGATGATGTTGCTGATGATGATGTTGCTGATGATGATGTTGCTGATGATGATGTTGTTGATGATGTTGCTGATGATGCTGCTGATGATGTTGCTGATGATGTTGCTGATGATGTTGATGATGATGTTGATGATGATGTTGATGATGATGTTGATGATGATGTTGATGATATGTTGATGATGATGTTGATGATGATGTTGATGATGATGTTGATGTTGATGATGATGTTAATGATGATGTTGCTGATGATGTTGCTGATGATGACGTGAGACGGTGTGGTATGCCCGTTTGCGGTGTTGTATGCCCGGAGGCGGTGTTGTATGCCCGGAGGCGGTGTGGTATGCCCGGAGGCGGTGTTGTATGCCCGGAGGCGGTGTTGTATGCCCGGAGGCGGTGTGGTATGCCCGGAGGCGGTGTAGTATGCCCGGAGGCGGTGTTGTATGCCCGGAGGCGGTGTGGTATGCCCGGAGGCGGTGTAGTATGCCCGGAGGCGGTGTTGTATGCCCGGAGGCGGTGTGGTATGTCCGGAGGCGGTACAACACCGCCTCCGGGCATGATGATGATAATGATGATGATGATGATGATGATGATGATGATGATGATGATGATGATGATGATGATGATGATGATGATGATGATGATGATGATGATGATGATGATGATGATGATGATGATGATGATGATGATGATGATGATGATGATGATGATGATGATGATGATGATGATGATGATGATGATGATGATGATGATGATGATGATGATGATGATGATGATGATGATGATGATGATGATGATGATGATGATGATGATGATGATGATGATGATGATGATGATGATGATGATGATGATGATGATGATGATGATGATGATGATGATGATGATGATGATGATGATGATGATGATGATGATGATGATGATGATGATGATGATGATGATGATGATGTTGCTGATGATGATGTTGCTGATGATGATGTTGCTGTTGATGATGATGTTGATGATGATGTTGCTGATGATGTTGCTGATGATGTTGCTGATGATGTTGATGATGATGTTGCTGGTGATGTTGCTGATGATGTTGCTGATGATGTTGCTGATGATGTTGCTGATGATGACGTGAGACGGTGTGGTATGCCCGGAGGCGGTGTTGTATGCCCGGAGGCGGTGTTGTATGCCCGGAGGCGGTGTGGTATGCCCGGAGGCGGTGTTGTATGCCCGGAGGCGGTGTTGTATGCCCGGAGGCGGTGTGATATGCCCGGAGGCGGTGTTGTTTGCCCGGAGGCGGTGTTGTATGCCCTGAGGCGGTCTGGTATGCCCGGAGGCGGTTTAGTTTGCCCGGAGGCGGTGTTGTATGCCCGGAGGCGGTGTGGTATGCCCGGAGGCGGTGCAGTATGCCCGGAGGCGGTGTTGTATGCCCGGAGGCGGTGTGGTATGCCCGGAGGCGGTGTAGTATGCCCGGAGGCGGTGTTGTTTGCCCGGAGGCGGTGTGGTATGCCCGGAGGCGGTGTAGTATGCCCGGAGGCGGTGTTGTATGCCCGGAGGCGGTGTGGTATGCCCGGAGGCGGTACAACACCGCCTCCGGGCATGATGATGATAATGATGATGATGATGAT
>JAXIVJ010015095.1:0-22500 GCA_036785665.1 Chirona hameri
AAATAGTAACATACAAATGTATTGGGCAATCGAATACCAGCCATCTTGATGGCAACTGATGCATACTTGCTCCGCGTAACCGGAACTCAGACTACGCTGTCCAAAATTACCGATTTAGCAACAAGTTGCGTCCAGCGTCAATATGAAAGGTAGGTACATATTTCGTCTGGTTAATGTCAATATAGTATAACAAAAATACACAAACTTCAAAATAAGACATCATTCAGGGATAAATATCTTCATATTTGAGGTTCATTTTTAACATCTGTATGCTGAAAAGATATAGAGGTTTCTTCATGGCTCCGAGTGGAAGATAGGGATATATTTTCCAAGCGTGTGACTGAAAACCCGAGCGACGAAGGAGCGAGGTTTGTCAGGAACACGCGCGGAAAATATTTCCTATCTTCCACGAGGGAGACATGAAGAATTCTATATCTTTCTAAATAGAGTTTGATTCAGTCCAGTTCAGTTCAGTACTTGATTTTTCGTCGAAACTCACATGACCTTATATCTCAGAGGGATGCAAAGATAACACATTATAACACTTTATCATTGAGCGAGCATTCAACCTTTTTATATTTCTAGTAGAGGTTGATTTTCCATTGGGTCTGCAGTGCAGGAATGTTTTTATCTTTGCACTCCGCTGAGATGCAAAGATAAAAAGGTTTAATGCTCGTTCAACGATAAAGTGAAATAATGTGTTATATTTGCATCCCTCTGAGATGCAAGATAAGGTGACGTGATTTTCTACGAAAATCAAGTACTGAACTGAACTGGACTGAATCAAACTCTACTTAGAATCAACTATATACAATTCTTCATGTCTCCTTCGTGGAAGATAGGAAATCTTTTCCGCGCGTGTTCCTGAAAAACCTCGCTCCTTCGTCGCTCGGTTTTTCAGTCACACGCTTGGAAAAGATATCCTTACCTTCCACTCGGAGCCATGAAGAATCCTCTATATCTTTGCATCTCAGCGGAGTGCAAAAATAAAAATATTCCTGCACTGCAGACCCAATGGAAAATCAACCTCTACTATACAAATATTCTTATCTTTGCACCCTGCAGGATGCAAATATAGCAGCTCGAGATTTGAGTTTATTTTCAAGTGTTCAAATATGAAGATAAGAAATCCTTCAAGTTTTCTCGGGCAGATAAAATTATATTGCTTCGTGAGTGCCACAGCAAAACAAACTCGTGCTTTCGGCACTCGGTTTTTCCTGGGCACTCACTCAGCAAAGATATTCTTATCTTCCCTGGAAAACTCGAAAAGATTCTATATATCTTGGCCGTTTCACTTCACCATCATACACTTACAAATTAACCACCGCACAGGGCAGGCAGGTGAACCAGACATGGCCACAGTTTAGCAATACACTAGTTAAAGGGAATAGGTCACCTTGAAAGAAAGTCTTGAAATTCAACCATACGGAGCATCTTGAGCTCAGAACTACGAATATGACTTTCGTTTGGACAACTGATAGATATATGTGGAGAAAGAAGTAAGTTTCTCTTTGCATTTCGCGAGAAATCGTACTACAGCAGCTGGCGTTCTGGCTCCGCCTGACGCCAAGTACAGTCTCTGAGAAGGGGCCGCCCGGGCGGCTGAGCGGATATTAACGAGGCTTCGTGATCATAGACCACGTGCCAAGGAGTGTACCGGCCTGCGGCGGCGATGGTTCATATCCCGATCGTGGCCCGGAACAGCGGACATGAAACCGGGCCCACTAGTCCTGTGTCGAAATTACTTAACGTAGGGAGGTAATTCTTTCACCACAACCCATTTTTAGATCTGCTCTACAAATATGCTATCTCAGTCCAAAACCCCATTTTAAAGGTATTCCCTTTAAAGGGATTATACGGGTTTTTCCCAGAATAATTGAGTTACATAGTAAAACGTACTTATAAAGGTGTTAGAAGTCCCACGGTAGCCACATTTTTCTGGAAATGACCTCTTCTGCACGTAAGGACATTCCAAAGTGCGAGGTAATGCCACCGCGTATTTTCTGCAGGACCGGCTGAGGCAGAGCTAGTCATCTCTTTTATGCTAGTACAACACCTCACGTATGGCATATTTCCGGTAAAATAAGCAATATTTGAAAGAAAATAAACTTGTTTTGTTCCAACGACAGCAGCAGTTACCGAGTTTTCCCATAAAATTATATATTTTTCATGAATTTTCATGCCAAAAAATTAATACGCCACCACTAAATTCTCAACGCTAAAGGCCAGAGAAAAGAAAACCACAAAAACACAAAACCTCAACGAACAGTGTGTAGTAATACAAAGTCCCGTCAGTTTTGAATTGCATAATAATTTTGTGATCCAGTGTAGGACTTGCAGATAATTCAAAACTCTAAAATTGATCTTAAGATAAAAGTGGTGGACAGTAGTGCCGATCAAGTACTCGTTATCTGATACTAGTCTCGAAAAACGCCCAAGTTTTAACGCTGATAATTTCTGAAATAATGGACTAAATGAGCATTGAGGTCTCTGTTATATGTCTTAAACGTGTTTAAAGCTCATACAACTGCAAAAAAGTGCATTTACTTTCAGGACGGAAACCCGTATAATCTCTTCAACGTTCGTATTTTGCGCCACGCCTTCGACCACTGTGCGTTGTGCTCAGTCCTAAAGTCGGTCCTAAACACCGTACAACATTCCCACCAAAATACGATGGGGTTTCACTATATAATCAAACCCAAACCGAAGGCCAATGCTACACGATTTGCAGCACGGCTTTCATTTTTTATCACCTCTGGATCTGGAGTTTCCGGGAACATGTCGAAACATGTCATATAGAAAGACTGCTGCGGAGGCAGACGCAGGCTGGGCATCAGTTTGTAGATCGAGCGTCTATAGTTCGCGTACGTCATGCTGCAAATACAACACGTATAATGAGTGGAGGCGGATTTTTACCCGATAGTGCATTCCTGATCCCATTCATTTGCAATCAGAATGCGTCACTCTAAGCAACATTTTTTTAAAGTTTATCGGTCGGAAGCATGCATTACGCTTGGAAGTTCAGAATGCATCCAACCTTAGCCTTAGCAATAGATAGTGCATGTCTCTTTTATTTGATGGTTATTCAATGTGTGTTTATTATACCTGGAAACGTTATACAGTTCCACGTCTGGCTCAGTGTTGAACGACTTGTCCGAGTAGTACTGGTACTGCAGGTAACTGTAGACGTGCCCTCCCTGGTAGGCGAAGTGGTAGGTGCGTGACACGTCCGGCACGACACACTCGCGGTACAGCGCCACGTCAGCCGTCCGGAACCACATGTCCCAGTCCCAGTTCTGCAGTGATACGAGCAGAAAGAAAAAGCAGTCGCCAGTCAGCGGTCAACACTCACCGGCAGTAGACGTGATTGTCCAAATATGGTAGAGAAAGACTTATCCGTTGAAAGACCAAAATAGACATTGGATACATTCGGAGTTCAGATTATTTTGGTACCGACCGCCGATCGGCGCCACCAACTTGAAGACTTGGCAGACAACTTGGCAGACAACTTGGCAGAGACGGTGTCAGAGGTTAGCGGCTGGCAGAAGGCAAACACAGAGTCAGCAGTCGTCCAATTTGCAATCAGAGTTCAGTGTGTCTCTATCATGAATCATCATTTCTGGGTCGGGAATCGAGATCTTTGATCACTAGGTGGAAGTTGGAGCCAGAAATCCCCTATTGGCTGGTGACGGTAACATCAACTCCATAACCGAAGGTTGGTTGAACATTGGATAACACTATTCTTTAGAATTGTGTTTCCATTGAGAAACAAACCTGTAAGATATGTTTTACTCACAGCCCAGTTTGGTTTCCAGGCGGGCATCATTTCGTCCATGAGGATGGATTTCTTCATCATCCATCCCAGACCTGGGAAATACGATGTCCTGCAACAGGAGAAGAACAATATTATACATCACTGTAATAACTGGTCCAAGACCATCCAAGACCTGGGAAATAACTGGTCCATCCATCCCAGACCTGGGAAATACGATGTCCTGCAACAGGAAAACAATATTATACATCACTGTAATAACTGGTCCAAGACCATCCAAGACCTGGGGAATAACTGGTCCATCCATCCCAGACCTGGGAAATACGATGTCCTGCAACAGGAAAACAATATTATACAGCACTGTAATAACTGGCTGCTGAGAAAATTGGCAGTAAACCATGTCAATATTCGCGTACTTGTCGTACTTGTCGTACTTGTATTCAATCAATCGCTTGTTTTCTTTTGCGGTGCTTAAACACTCACAATGCTGATCGATCGTGCAGTGTGGGTAGGTGCCACGCGCTCAAAAGATTGCACTGACCTGTAGAGCAGGGCTCGGTCTGCTGAACTATGTGGGTAATTGAGGTAAGTTACTGACCTGTAGATAAATGCCGAATATGCTGAACGGACTAGTATAGAGTAGAGCTGGGTCTAGTGAACTGACCTGTAGAGCAGGGCCGGGTCTGCGGAACTGTGTCGGTAGCTGTTGTCGTTCCAGGCAGAGATGCAGTATAGAGTGACGTCATCATCCAGCAGCCGAGCCGTCTGGGCGAAGTAGCTGAAACATGGACTACGTCAAGCAGAGACAGTAACCAGAGCAGATAGATGATCCTTGGATAGCACAGACCCATGCTATGTAAAAAGCACCGACAATGATCCGTATGTATACACAGCACAGACACAGGCTCTGTGGTTAGCACATATTCCGCAGATAGCGCAGTGCCATACAGATGACATTATGCCCCATTCTTACAGTTGTAGACCATAGACTCGACGCGGTGGGTAGCTGACCTGATAAAGTCTGGTGACACGTATAGGTCGTCCTCCAGTACCACCATCTTATCGGCCTCCGGGAACAGCTCAAACGACGTCTGGATGGCGTTCTTCATGTTCATGCTGATCCTGCCGCCCTGGAATAGACAACACGACCATACAAATACAGAATACGAGCCAGTGGCGCTTGGATCGTAAGTCGGTGTTTGCAATTAATCATTGACGTCTTTCTTATTTGGGATACAGTATTTGTATGAAATGGAAACATAGCAGAATAACTTATGAACTTATATAACTTCCAACTTATGACTGATTTCGTTTCTGAGGATGACATCATTTTACCTGTATATCTGAGGCCGTGGTTTTCACCACAACTCTGATATTCAGCATTGCAGCCAGTTCCTGAACTTGTTCGTGGTAGTCTTGTATGAAGATGGTCACCCGTGTCTTGTTTAGGCCGCGGTTAGGAAGCAGGGTTTGCAGTGACCTGGAATGTCAGGAATGTCAGCGAGCGAGGTAAGATGTTTAAAACGCTCTAAAGGGCACCATTAATAATGGCGAATAATGCCAAATTGACATTCGGCGTGCACTTGAAACTTTTGTTTAAACTTCTTTTTTATCGGTAAATATTGCGCGCAATATATAATGCACACGTTTATCGGAATAATGCAGGCAAGGCTCTTGCAATAGCACCGTGCTCACCTGTACAGATACTGCGCCCTGTCGCCTCCCAGGATAGCGATCGGGTACGGAAACGTCCGGTTGTGAAGCAGCTGAGGAGACCGATATCGTTAATGGATTATACTGGTGTGACGTTTACAGCGTCAAGCTACACCGTTAACGCGTACCGCTTCATAGCAGCTCATCCAAAGACCTCCTCTCACGCCTCACATTTGAACGAACTCCCAGCCTATCTTCATCAGGTACGCCTATCTTCCGCCATAGGCATCATTTATTAACATGTTTCCAGCCAATTTCCGCCATGGACATTATCTTTGAACATGTTTGGAACATTTACAGAATGAGGTCCTGAAGCTCTAGCGTTCCTCAGGAGTTCTCAGCACATTCCATGTCTCCTTACCGGCCGGAATGGAATGTCCAGGGGGTCCGGGTTGGAGCAGTCACACAGGCCGCCGAAACCCTCGTACGTGTCGCAGAAGCTGCTCCTCTGCTGGACTCGAGTACGGTCTCGCCAGGCACATGGCTCTCCTGTCGGGGTCGACCACGCCTGGTGAGACGAATCTGGGGCTGACGTGGCAATGGCGCCGCCACTTCCCGAACGGTCGACCACGCCTGGTGAGACGAATCTGGTGCTGACGTGGCAATGGCGCCGCCACTTCCCGAACGGTGCGGCACATGACGTGGCAATGGCGCCGCCACTTCCCGAACGGTGCGGCACAGACGCATTCTGACGTCGATTCTTTCCATGCAACACCCATAGCTAGGCGTAATGTTAAAATCCGAAAATTTTAGGGGGACCCCTGTTGGGGGGACGCCCCCCCCGCCCGCCCCCAGCTTTTGACGCCCATGAGGCGTAGAGACTACGTGATGAGCTTTTAACCCTCGCCAGTGCAGGGGGTGGGGATTGATGCCACCCCCTCGGTTTTTCTGGAATAACTCGCGTAAATATCAACCAATTGCGATACAACTTTCAGTATCCTACTGGTGAACAATTTGACACATATTCTGATTTTTTTTTAAGTTGTAGGTCACATGATCCGTGACCTTTGACCTGTTTTTCAAGGTCATGTCAGGCGCAACTGGCGTCCCGTAGTATTGATCCTTGTAACTTGTGCAGTTTCATAGTGTTTGTTGTTCAGGAGCATATGTACAGGTGTTTCCAGGTGACAGTTGTGGTTTCCATTGAGATTGGGACCTTAATTGACCTTCTCAGAGGTCAACCAAGGTCACTGACCTCCGATGACCTCATATTACTTTTTTTGGCTTCTGGCAGTTTCTAGGACATTTTGTGACGCTGCTTTCAAATATGGGATCCATTTTATATAATTATATGTTCCACTGGGGTCATGCGTCCCAACAGGTCAACCGAGGTCACTGTCCTCAAATGACCTGACATGACCTGACATGACCTTTTTGGAATTTGGCAGTTTCCAGGACATTTTGTGACGCTGATTTCAAATTTGGCACCCATTTAGCATAATTATATGCTCATTCGCGATTCTAGCTCGATTACATTCAATTTATACAATTTTTTTTTTAATTTTGGGTCATGGAGATGACCTCAGAGGTCACCAAATGACCTAGGACCTTAAAATCGGGTATCAATGGTTTCCTCTCGTGACAAGCAACACGCTCGTTTTTTAATCGAAGCTCTAGCTCAATTAGGGGCGAAACGCTAGGTGGGGGTGGGGGGGGGGGGGGGGGGGGGTCGTACCCCCCCCCCCCCCCTGCACGGTCACGCACTGATCGGACGCTGCACGGGCGAGGGTTAAGGCAGCAAGTGGTGAACACTATTTCTTCCTGTCATCTCAGCTAGTCAGCGATGAATACAATTTTGGTTACTATAACACTCTAAATAGGAAATGTTAATAACAAGCAAACACTTTTGGTCACAGATTGTTCATTTTTTTCCTTCAAGCTCTCGCCGCGGCCCGCGGTCATCATGGATAGAGAACGTACCAAACTTGGGGTCGATGGGCACGTTGGTGTTGACCCTGAGCGGTTGTTGTGGCTCGCTGAAGGACTTGTGGTGGGCGTACCCCTCTGCGAAAGTGGCGCCACCTAGCCGCATCACCAGCGCGTACCGGCTCATTTGCCCGATGGCCGCCAGGTGGGGCGCCATACTGAAGAAAAAGCTTCGTGTGATGGGCTCCAGGCTGAAGCTGGCCTCATGCTGTTGGGTGGAGAGGGAGAGAGATACATTTGTATTTCATTTTCGCTTTACATGTCGGACATACATGTTTACGATTGGCGCAAAAGCGCTCACATGCGCTTAAAGGGAAATAATGACATTTTCCCACAAAAATGGAGTTAGCACTTGAAATCGCCAGACGAGACCAAAATATATTGTCAATTCATCACATTTTGCATGAAAACTTTCCTACCGAAAGATATTTCAAGTTATAGTTGATAAGCGTTCCACACTTTTCACGACCGGTACTTGCATGTACTTTTGGTCCTCATCAAACTGCGGGCTTTTCCCGTATTGCTTTTTTACGCAATGGAGTGGAAAATATATTGTGCGTTCTGCTTGTTGTGATTATATACCCGGCGATCCTCTAAAACTAACAGTGATTGGAAAAAGTGACAATAAAATCGGAAGCTCATCGATGCACATCAACGGCGGCATAGTTAGTGGTTGCGACCCTCAATTTTTGAAAATCGATTCATTTGTTTTCAACATTAGGAGTTTTGTATAATTTTTCTGTGGCTGTATATAACACTATGCTTTATATTATCATGAAAAATCAAAAAAAATCCCCCAAAAACTAACAAACAATAACACAAAACTGGCAATTAAATCGGAAGCTCATCGATGCACATCGACGGCGACCTATTTAGCGTCGGGGATTTGTTTACAAAGTCATTGTCTTGCTTCTCGGCGCACTTAACCATTTGTGGCGTGTTGTTCCTGATTATATGCTGAGAAGCGGGTATCGTCAAAGGCTATCATCCCATATTCCCGTTTAGTATACCCAAGTCCCGTAGCAAGCTTCGTTAATGACGTCACTGGTGGCATTCTTGTGTAGCATTGCAAAATATATCTGATTTTGAGTTGAAAGCTAATTAAAGACTTATTCATTTTTTTTAAGTTGGAATTTTCTTGTTAATCATTATTAAATGGATTTTATCACTGTATTTCATAGTAGTTGGCACTTCAGAAACTTATGACGTAATAATATTGTATCCAATATGCATTTCCCTCGCCTTTTGCTATTGTGGCGCAGTGCCGAGTGCTTTGCGAATACTTGCTTGCCTGGGGTTCAAATAATTCCGCCCTTATTTCATTCGAGTTGGTATAGTTTGCATGTTGTTGTTATTCATTAATTATACTGATAGTCAGTCATACATCACGGATGCTTCACGGATTGCTTCACGGATCAATTTGATCGGAAACGTCACAGAGCCTCCAAAAATGCCGCACTCGATGTAAACAATGGTAGGGAAGGACGAACTTGTCAATGACCTTCATGAAGTACACAAGGTACTTGTTTGTATTTTTTCCAAACTTACAACATTTAATTTGGGAATAATTTTATTTAATTCTTAAATTTAAATAAAATCATTTTAAAACCATAACGGTAGCCTAAGGAATTGTTGCTAACAAAATCAAAAGGTCATTATTTCCCTTTAAAGGGATTATACGGGTTTCCGTCCTGAAAGTAAATGCACTCTTTTGCAGTTGTATGAGCTTTAAACACGTTTAAGACATATAACAGGGACCTCAATGCTCATTTAGTCCATTATTTCAGAAATTATCAGCGTTAAAACTTGGGGGCGTTTTTCGAGACTAGTATCAGATAACGAGTACTTGATCGGCACTACTGTCCACCACTTTTATCTTAAGATCACTTTTAGAGTTTTGAATTATCTGCAAGTCCTACACTGGATCACACAATTATTATGCAATTCAAAACTGACGGGACTTTGTATTACTACACACTGTTCGTTGAGGTTTTGTGTTTTGGTGGTTTTCTTTTCTCTGGCCTTTAGCGTTGAGAATTTGATGGTGGCGTACTAATTTTTTTGGCATGAAAATTAATGAAAAATATAGAATTTTATGGGAAAACTAGGTAACTGCTGCTGTATTTGGAACAAAACAAGTTTATTTTCTTTCAAATATTGCTTATTTTACCGGAAATATGCCATACGTGAGGTGTTTTTATTAGCACAAAAGAGATGACTGGCTCTGCCTCAGCCGGTCCTGCAGAAAATACGCGGTGGCATCACCGCGCACTTTGTAATGTCCTTACGTGCAGAAGAGGTGATTTCCAGAAAAATGTGGCTACCGTGGGACTTCTACCACCTTTATAAGTACGTTTTACTATGTAACTCAATTATTCTGGGAAAAACCCGTATAATCCCTTTAAGGGACTGTCCCACCTTAACATTAGATTCGAGTTGAGATAGCCATGTTTTTGGATTTGCATTGAAATATAGTAGGGTAGCAGTTAAAACAACCACATAGCTCTAATCGAAAAGAAATTCGAGCTTGGTCTTGACAATTGTAACGAATAAACCCTACGTGTATTTTAATACGGGTCTAAAGCCGATGACGTCGTCTCTCTTTATCAAATCGTGATGGTAGTCGACTTGTTAGGTGAACCTTGGAGATATTAGCTACGTTTCAATGGTTTAGTAATTGGTTTGTTTTGTATTCAAAGCGCCAGAATTGTCTCGAAATAATTGCGCCATACTTTGGCAGCGTAAAGGATTTCTGTGTAGCTCTCTAGAGCTCAGTATGACGTCTTCAACCCAAATATTAAAACTTCACTTTTTATGAAATTGAGCACTGTTTGCGAGAAACAAATGTCATAATCGTGTTCGCCAGCAATTACTTCATATTTTGTACCACAAGAAGCGTACATTTTACAACTTTTGGGAAGGTGGGACAGCCCCTTTGAATCAGGCGCCGCTCGCTACCTACCGATAAGTGCGTAAGCCCGCACTCTATGCTCAGGTACACTCATGTAGTCTATTACAATAAACTCACACTCTACTCTACAATATATCGAGTACAAACTAACTCGCTAGCTCACACTTCCTAATCTAATTTAAACTCCTACTCACTACGCATTCACTCTGATCGGCACATACTACATTACTACAGTACTAAACAAATAAGAAGAAAAAGTCACAAGATAAGTCGATATATATATACAAATAGGTACCTAGCTACCTATGCGGCATGTCGAACAGCTAACTGATGCTGACCGCACAGTCACCGGCGTCGTATGCCGCGGCCCGCTCTGTGTCTAGCCGCTCCAAGTTTGATGTATTGTCTGCCGCTGATAATCGAATGTGAGAAACTATTGAAATCTATGGGTTTTGAAGCAAAAGTTTTGAAGGGTTGTGGCTACATGTATGGCGATATTTCCTTTGCCCTGTGGCCCGTTTAAGAGTATTTCGGTTTGGTTGGTCGCTAAAAGATAGCCAAAATCCTGATTCAAGAGGAGAGTCAGGGTCTGGAAGAGGTCGTCCCTGGCGTCCGCATACCGTGGACAACGTAGTAGGTAATGAGGAGTGTCCTCTCTTCTGTGGCCATACATGCACTCCGGCGATGTAGCCTGGCCGATATAAAACCTATGGGCTGTTGAAGGAAATAGTTCACCTTCAACATTAGTTTTAAACTGAGATAGCAGTTTTGTAGCCCGTGTTGGGAAACGCCTATCTGCAAGTTTTCTTCACTGAAAAGACTTTCCAGCCGAATATATTTAATTGTTTGGCGAAGGAATGCGGTGCTGGCGAAAGAATGTTGTACTGGTCCTAGCCCGGGCAGAGGCTATACCATTAGCCAATCAGCTTGCAGCTAGTGCTAGCAAGCGAACCGCCGGCAGCCGGTTGGCACATCTCCAATGCGAGTCTATCCTTACGCGACTGCTTTCGAATCTGATTGGCTGAACCATTTTTTACATTCGCGTGACGTCAGGAACTCTGACTCAGAGAGTATGCATATAGTTTTGATAAACAATACAAATTTACGGCCTTCTGTCCTGAATCGGCGCGATATAAGGCCATTTGTGACAATATAAAAAGAAATTGTATTAAAAAATATAATCAAATCGTGTTTGGTAAAAAATTTCCAAGGTGAACTATTTCCTTTAACCCTATTTGTAACAGGGGGGGGGGGGGGCGGATTCCGCCCCCCTCATGTTTTTCGCGGATATCTCCAGAACGGCTGGGAGCAGGCCCATGAAATTTTGGGACTTTTCATAGAATTGAACTCCGCATTTGGAGTCAAAATTTTGAGTTCTTAACTTGAACAGAGGCGGTTCCAGGGCACAGTTTTGGGTGGGTTCGGAGGCGACATTTGGCGAAAATACGGAAATGCGATCTTCACGGTTTCTTCCTAACTGCATCAAGTATGAAGGAGTTACATCGGCTTACCGTGATTGCAACAAGTGCAAATTAGATGATGTTAATGAAATATCATACAAAATTGCGTGGCAGAGGCGGTTTCAGGGGCTTGAAAAGGGGGGGGGGGGTTTCCAGGAAGTATTCAATGCTTGGCGGGAAGCCAATAGAGCAATGTAAGGGGCATTTATAGCTATCAAGATGTAAAAGATAGCTTCTGCTTCCATTATTTGCATAATTTATTACATATAGAGTTTCAGGGGCGCGTTCAGGAACATGAAAAGGGGGGTGACTGGCATGGTGATGACGATATGCCAGCGATAACGGCGCAATATACGTTTAGCTTATAATAATATATGCACATATGAGACCAGAAAAGGGAATAAAGTCATTTTTTGCAGAGGCGTGCTCAGGAATGGAAGAAAGGGGGTCATATTATTGCAAGGAAACTAAGAGGCATCGGCGTACAATGACATAACATACTGCAGTTTTCGGATGAAACACGCACCACAGGCTACTCTACGAACGATTATAAGGTAATAGGCGAGTCCAGGTAGGGTAAAAAGGGGGGTAGGCAATGTTAATTGAAGTTATAAGTGAAATAGTCACTGTTGACTAGTTAGTATCATAATAGCGGATAATATACTTATCAAACGGTCTTGCGCCGCCCTAGTTTGGATCCTGGATACGCCTATGATGAAGTACAACATGCAAAAAGGAACTATCTATGATCAGTAACATATTTATAGTGCTGGGTAGCAACTTGTCTGCGGTTAATATTTTTCCCAATTTTACCCCCCTTTTTCACTAACCTGGTACCGCCTATTGCAAAAATTATGATTTATAACTGTTTTTCTAATGTCTCAATCACATACCATTTCATTTATAAAAAAAACATCAAAAAATGGTTTTATTACGCATTTACTTCACCCCCATATTGAGTGACCTGCACACGCCTATGATTTTTGAATTTTCAAACGTCACCGTCATATATCAATTTCAGATTCAATCTCTATCGATTCCTATTAGTTGTGTTAAAATCGGTCGATAAACATGAAAGCTATGTTGAATCAAAAATACCACTAAAATTTGTCGTTTTTGCCCCCCTGTTGCCCCCCTATCCAAAATGTATATTTTTTTTTTTATTTATAAATGTAGATCGTGTTGAGAGGAACCAAACACCGTTTCATTTTTGAAAATCGGACGGGTAGATCTCGAGATCTCCGGGGGGCGGAATCCGCCCCCCCTGTTACAAATAGGGGTAGCCAGGAGCCTGTTACAAATAGGGTTAAGGGAGGAAGTCTTGAGTCTGATTCTCGTGTGCGAGTGTTGCCTCTTTTAGAGCATTTTGAGTTGAAGGGGCTTGGTTTTTCGGGACCCATTAAACGCATAATATTATTTCTGAAGTTCCCATGGCTGTCGAGAAGGCGGTATTCTGATGGCAATTCATTCCAGGCTTGTGTGGTGCTGGGTATACATGAGTGGGAGTAGGGGGCGGTACGTGAGATCAGACTGGTTATTGATTCGACTCTGATTTAATCGATTGGAATCGTTCAATCACAATCCCTTGAATCAAAGAAGAATCGATTCACCACCATATTTTTTGATTCATGAATCATGATTGAATCCAAACCCGCATAGAAACAAGGCTGATTGAATACAACAGACTGTGCAATGCTATTTCAATGGTGAGTCAAACGTGATTTTATCCAAAAAAAATTGATTCTTTGAATCGGAAAGAATAATTTCTCAAAATGGTTATCTATGACTCAAACGGATCATTCATATTCCAAAATGAATCGTGATTGAATCCTTCCAAAAAAAAGGTGAATCAATAACCAGTCTGCGTGAGATGAGTTGTGTGATCATATGATTACAACAACAACAACAGCAACAAACATTTATTGGAAGCCAAACAATAACAACAGTGGGTAGTGGGGAGATACAAACTATGATCGTTTGTATTGCGTAGCGGCCTACGTGCGACAGTTTCTCTGGCATTTGTGACTATGGCTTTTATGAATTCGGGACTTGCAGGGTCATATACTAACTTGTGGATAAGCAAGAGCCGATGCGTTCGGCGTCGGCCGGCCACACTACTCCATCCCAGCTCCTTCCTAAGACCATCGACTGGTGTGCGGCGGAACGTGCCGGTGATAAGCCTGGCAGCCCGGTTTTGGGCTTTTTCTAATCGTTCGCTGTCAAACGTGGTCAAGTTTCCGTCATATACAGCGCTGCAATATTCGAGGTGGGGTTGTACGTACACGGTGTATATATGACGGAACACGTTTCTCGGGAAGAACGATGCAATTTGATAAAGTGGGCTCAGCGCTCGGTTGAATTTCAGCAGTGTTTCATTCACGTGATGCTTCAATTTTAGATCGGACGAGAATGTTAGGCCTAGGTGCTTGTGTTCATTGCAGGGGGAAATCTGCTGGCCTCCGAAGGTAAGTGTGGGAGCTCCAGCGTTCCTTCGGTTCGAGAAGGTCTGCTGTGTTGTTTTATTTGCATTAAATGTTATCGCCCACGTGTGACCATAGTTGTGTATAGCGTCCAGGTCGTCCTGTAATTTAAGCTCTTTGGCACAAAGTTATCAGGCGTATGAGAGCAGTGGAGGGAGCTGTCGTCAGCAAAGAGCAGCATGTGATTTGACGTGATGGTACTGAGCCCGTTCAGGTACACAATGGCAAACAACGGGCCCAGAGCCGAGCCCTGTGGTACTCCGGCCTTCAGGGTTAATGGAAGAGACTGTTCAATGCCAACCTGTACTAGCTGGCTTCGACCGTCAAGATAAGATCTTAACCAACAGAGCTGAGAGTTGGCCCCTGATTCCAAACTCGGATTTACATTTTGCCAGGAGGCCGTTACGCCCAATTTTCTCGAAGTATCTGGAAATGTCTAGGTAGACAATTGTGAAGTCTTCTGATTGGTCGAGTGATTTGTACAGTTTATCCGTGAGGTAGACCAGCTACAGCTGGGTATTGTGGCCCGGCTTCTGATTGGTCGAGTGATTTGTAGAGCTTATCCGTGAGGTAGACCAGCTACAGCTGGGTATTGTGGCCCGGCTTCTGATTGGTCGAGTGATTTGTAGAGCTTATCCGTGAGGTAGACAAGCTACAGCTGGGTATTGTGGCCCGGCTTCTGATTGGTCGAGTGATTTGTATAGCTTATCCGTGAGGTAGACAAGCTGCAGCTGGATATTGTGGCCCGGCTTCTGATTGGTCGAGTGATTTGTAGAGCTTATCCGTGAGGTAGACAAGCTGCAGCTGGGTATTGTGGCCCGGCTTCTGATTGGTCGAGTGATTTGTAGAGCTTATCCGTGAGGTAGACCAGCTACAGCTGGGTATTGTGGCCCGGCTTCTGATTGGTTGAGTGATTTGTAGAGCTTATCCGTGAGGTAGACAAGCTACAGCTGGATATTGTGGCCCGGCCGATAGCCACTCTGGTTATCAGTGAGAAGACGATGTGTTGTTATGTGTTCATACATTATTTTGAAGATAAGTTTTCCGATGATTTTTGATAAGCATGGTAGCAGGCTATTGGGTCTCGTTTTTTCCCTTCAAATCTGATGGCGATCCCTTTCCCTTAAACACTGGTTTAACATTGGTCCTTTTCCAGAGACTTGGGTACTTCCCCCTAGCAAGAGATTTGTTGAACATTTTCGCCAGTGGTTGAGCAATATAAATAGCCGCCATTTTTAGGAGCCGTGTCGGTACCTTGTCTGGTCCGCATGATTTTAAAGCATCAAGGCCGCTTATTACGTTGAGTACCTCGTATGGAGTGAACACAATGGTGGCAAGGTGGTGTGGCGTTTCAGGCTGGGTGTTTTCGTAATCGCTGAGGTGTTCATGATGTGAGATAGTTAGGTGGATATTGGTTTCGGCACATACTTACGAATTTAATGCTACACCCTTTAGGTGATTATCATTAATGATCACTCCGTCCTCAGCTATGAGTGGGGGTATCGTAGTGTCTCGCCTGAATCCGGTAATATTTTTTTTTAGAATAGTGTGGTATGTAAATGGGTCTTCTTTTTCAAGGAGAAGATTTACTTTGTGTTTCATATGTTCTTTTTCAACTTCTGGTTAGTGCTGGTCACCAGCGGGCCCAGTCATATTCAGCGGGCCCAGTCATATTCAACGGGCCCAGTCATATTCCGCGGGCCCAGTCATATTCAGCGGGCCCAGTCATATTCAGCGGGCCCAGTCATATTCAGCGGGCCCAGTCATATTCAGCGGGCCCAGTCATATTCCGCGGGCCCAGTCATATTCAGCGGGCCCAGCATATTCAGCGGGCCCAGTCATATTCCGCGGGCCCAGTCATATTCAACGGGCCCAGTCATATTCAGCGGGCCCAGTCATATTCCGTTTCCAGTCATATTCCGTTTGCCTGGTGCGAGCGAGTTTGAAAAGGCGATCCCTTTTACGAATGTGGCGTCGGAGCTCAACTGTTACCCAAAGCTTATCCTGTCGAATTCGCACTTCTTTGACTGGGATGCAGCGGATTGCCGCGTCACGGAGTGCATCCGTGAGAGCTTCGGTTGCCCCGTCCACATCTTTATCGGTGATGGCGTCCCAGTCGGTCCGTGAGAGGATGTCTACTAGTGAGTCGATGTCAGCGTTTCTGTAGTCCCACACTGGTGCTATATTCTTGTGCTTCATGACAGAGAAATTTAACGAAAGAGCGGCGTAAATTGGGAAGTGATCCAAGTTAGAAAAAGATGAAAGTATCCCGAGTCGTGACAACGTCTGGCGAGTCAATAAATATTAGATCACGTATGTTGTGGTTGCCGTCTTGGATGCGGGTCGCTGTGTTGATGTGCTGAGTCAGGCCCAGTACCTCGGACGTACTTTTTAGTTTACCTTGAAAGGGATTGACTGGCGAATGCCGGGGTGCATCTGGTGGTAGCCAGCAGTTGCCCCCATTCAAGTCCCCCATTATTGCCACCAACTCTGGTGAATGCGCGTGAGCCTGCGTGACACTGTCTGTTAGTTGGTCAAGATAGCGTGATGGCTTGTCTGCAGGCGTGTGGGGTGGGAGGTAGGTAGAAAAAATTATGATGAGTTTGTCTTTCACTCTAACTTTGACCCAGACTGTTTCGAATTCGTCATTCTCAAGGTCACTCATATGGGTAAAGGGCAATAATTTGCTTACATAAATCCCCGTGCCTCACTCATGCATATTTGGGCTCTTCTCGTCTTGGCGAACATTTTGCCATCATGTTTTTTTTTTCTCACCAAGCAAAATAAAAGATTTAGCACAACATTGGTCGAAAAGTGAGGAGGCCATGCTCCCCCCCCCCCCCCGGCTCCCCTGTTCCTACGCCTATGGAAGATCGAACGTGGATGGTACGGAGCAGCAGAACATACATTTAAAAGCGACTCATGGATGTGATTTCCGGGTAAAATGAAGAATCCTACGTAACATTCGTTACACTAAAAGGAAATAGTTCACCTTGGAACAGTTTTTCCAAACACGATTTGATTGCATTTTGAAATACAAATTATTTTTATATTGTCACAAATGACCATACATCGCGCCGATTCGGGACAGAAGGTCGTACATTATTAATGTTATCACAACTATATGCATACTCTCTGAGTCAGAGTCCTGACGTCACGCGCAATGAAATAAATGGCTTAGCCAATCAGATTCGAAAGTAAGGATATACTCGCATTAGAGAAGTGCCAACCGGCGACCGGCGGTTCGCTTGCTAGCACCAGCTGCAAGCTGATTGGCTGATTGTATAGCCTCTGCCCAGGCCTTGTCAGCACCGCATTCTTTCGTCAGCACCGCATTCCTTCCCAAAAATCAAATATATTCGGCTGGCGAGTCTTTTCAGTCAAGACAACTTGCAGAGAGGGGTTTCCCAACACGGGCTACAAAACTGCTATCTCAGTTCAAAACCCATGTTGAAGGTGAACTATTTCCTTTAACTTCATGCAACTGCAAACAAAACGCCGAAACATAGAACTGCCAACAATGGGAACCGGGATAAACAGCTCCGTTTTAACCGACAGTCCTTGTATAAAATATGCACCAAACCCGGGTGTTGTACTTAGATGTCCTCTATGTAGTCAAGCGATACAACTTCACAGACAGACCTGTGTGCAGAGCACGATGATCCGTCCTGGCTGGACGCGCTGCAAGAACTCCATGATGTCCATGTAGCCGGCCTGGAAGTGGCCCGGGTTGAAGCGGCGAGCCATCACAGCAGCGGTGACTGGATGCAGAACCAGCAGGTGCAGTCCGCTCTTGGCAGGATTCGAGTACTCCTCGTAGTGGACCTGAAGGGTGACCGGGACGTATTACACAATCTTGTGTCACACGTGCCAGCATTTCACTGTTACTGGTCACCAGTGCGTGTACGTTTCTCTAAACGGCATTCAAGGCACCCGCTGCCACACAAATCCACTGTGGCAATATATAAGAGACGTAACAACAGAACATAATCTGTCCGAGCATTACATTCCTGGATACATGCCGTCCCCCGTACACGCAGGACCAACGTCTTGACGTACACGGCAGAGATTACATACTCACATATCTGCCGTTGACCTTGACGAAGCTGGAGTTATACGCTGCTGCTACCTCAATGTGGATCGAGGATGGACTTGCACCCTCCACTGTATTATAGAGCGAACTATTTCCTGAAATAAAACAATATTTGTTTTGTGAAAACTCAATGCATCTAATTACCATTTGACGATCAGCTATGCATTTTGCATAACCATTTTGACCACAAAAGGTGCATGTTTTTAAGGCCTGAATGGTAGGCTACACATAACTAAAGTGTTTTTGACGTTTCAACCCGTCAGCGATACACATTACACAGCCAGAAGGCAGAATTCAGCCGGTGTAATTTCTGCAGAGTCGTACATGAAATAGATAATTAATTCTAACGGCTAAAATGTCTCGTATCGCCATTCACGCAAGCCAACTGCGTCGTCAGTGAACACAAGGTTGAGTAGCTGATCCCCTACAATTTATAGCTATCGAAGTGGGATAGCTATAAATTGTGTGGGATCAGCCGTGGGTGGGATTTTCCAACGCGTGGTGTAAGGCAGATGTAAGGCAGGTGTAAGGCAGGTGTAAGGCAGGGGCGTCGCTGCACCGGGGGGCCTGCGGGGCCGGCCCCCAAGATCGCTCCGGACCCCAGATCAGCAGGATTTTAACATAAGCCCTATGGGAGTGAGGGCCAAACACCTGGCTGCCCCCCCCCCCAAAAAAAAAACTGACTGGCCCCCACTCAAAACTCGAAACTTGTGTGGCGACGCCCGGTGTAAGTTTCCCTTTAGCAGTTCAGATGTGACCTGGTTATACTACTTATGAACATTGGAAGGATTTATGCTGCCACACATTTTACGATATACTTTAAAAAATGCGATACATTACCTTGGATAATCGCAGCAGTAACAACACTAAAGACGAGGGATGCTAGAAGACATGAAAGTGACCAAGGCACCTTCATCTTTGTTCTGCCAAGCAGCCGGCCTGAAAAACGACCACTTTGTAATTAATGTTTGACATGTTACTTGCATTGTTCATTTTCAAAAGCACCGCTATGGAGCAACTGTCTTGAGCCATATTCATTCTTCGTATTAAACAATATGACTCGTGTTTTAATGTATGCACATACCGCAGCACTGAGTTTAACCTACACGGAGACAAGAAACGTCAGCAGGAGACGGGAGACGGGCAGTGGAGACAAAACAGGTGTGTGCGACGGAAGACGAGAGACAGGAGACAGGCGAGATACACGAGACATGAAACGGGAACAGAACGCAGGAGGCAGGAGACAGGATACAGGAGACGGGAAACTGAAAAGGAGACGGGACACGGAGGAGACGGGATACGGAGAAGGAGACGGGCAACGGGACGTGGGGGACAGGAGACAAAAGACACGGAACACAGAATACGGGATGCAGGAGACGGAAGACAAAATACATGCAACAAGTGATGGGAGCCAGAAGGTGTTACACGGACGCTGGGACGGAGATTGAAAGTCGGGAGACGGGAGACGTACGGCACGGGGAAGCGACGGGAGCGGGAGGGGGGGGGGGGGACGAAGAGGAGACGCCATTAGACTCTGACCAAGGAGAAATGCAAGTAGAAGCATGTGCTCAAATTAACATACGTTATATCAGAACCTGATTTGCTCATCGGTGACATATTGAACAAACGAAATAGGTATGTAACCTTCATGAAGATCGGTCTCGTGCAGCCCGTCTCCGCTCCCTCCGATGAGTGCAGCTCTCCACCTGCCGTCCCGCGTCGGCTCGACAGTCCACAGTCTGCCAGTCACGGCTCGACAGTCCACAGTCTGCCAGTCACGGCTCGACAGTCCACAGTCTGCCAGTCGCGGCTCGACAGTCCACAGTCTTCCAGTCACGGCTCGACAGTCCACAGTCTGCCAGTCGCGGCTCGACAGTCCACAGTCTGCCAGTCGCGGCTCGACAGTCCACAGTCTGCCAGTCACGGCTCGACAGTCCACAGTCTTCCAGTCACGGCTCGACAGTCCACAGTCTGCCAGTCACGGCTCGACAGTCCACAGTCTGCCAGTCACGGATCGACAGTCCACAGTCTTCCAGTCACGGCTCGACAGTCCACAGTCTTCCAGTCACGACTCGACAGTCCACAGTCTGCCAGTCACGGCTCGACAGTCCACAGTCTGCCAGTCGCGGCTCGACAGTCCACAGTCTGCCAGTCACGGCTCGACAGTCCACAGTCTTCCAGTCACGGCTCGACAGTCCACAGTCTGCCAGTCACGGCTCGACAGTCCACAGTCTTCCAGTCACGGCTCGACAGTCCACAGTCTTCCAGTCACGGCTCGACAGTCCACAGTCTTCCAGTCGCGGCTCGACAATCCACAGTCTTCCAGTCACGGCTCGACAGTCCACAGTCTTCCAGTCACGGCTCGACAGTCCACAGTCTTCCAGTCACGGCTCGACAGTCCACAGTCTGCCAGTCACGGCTCGACAGTCCACAGTCTTCCAGTCACGGCTCGACAGTCCACAGTCTTCCAGTCACGGCTCGACAGTCCACAGTCTGCCAGACACGGCTCGACAGTCCACAGTCTTCCAGTCACGGCTCGACAGTCCACTGTCTGCCAGTCGCGGCTCGACAGTCCACTGTCTGCCAGTCACGGCTGCACGGTGCGGAGGCGGTCTGCTATGCCATGCCCTCAGGCACCCGAGTCGCACGGCTCGCGATACGGCATCAATAACAACCGCCGCCTCCACCGATCACTGTGAAACGAGACAGTTCGCTGGAATATTTCGAAAGGTGTTTCTTCAGTAGAGCGAAAATGTGCACATCCTTCCACTAGCGCAGAGTCACTGTTCATCACCAGATAATTCGTCTCCGCAGAGGTCAGCAACCCTGAGAGCAGTGCTGCCACCTAGCGACACTAATGGCAAGGCAGAGCTGCGGCTATCCTCCGATAGATGACTCATCACTACTTCGACTCCCGACTACTCATCAATCAAATGAGCTTCCTGACTCCTGGGACCGAAGACGCCTCCCTTGGGGAACTCCTGGCTACGCCTCTACCATAGGTACACATGTATCTAACTGATGATTTGAATCAATTCCTTGCTTCTCTTAAATCAGTTCAATCAGTTCCGTAAAAGCCGACATCAGAATGGGTTCAGAACATTTTCGTCCGAAATGTTCGATAGCCGCAAAGTTTTGGTATGATTCCCGACTTGTATTCGCATTTCGCATTTCTGCATTCTCGCTCTCGCTTATCACACCCACCGAGACACTGCGTTGGTTATCATAGCGCGCCCGCTGCGTGTTATAGTGCCCTGCGTCCGGCGTCCACTGGGACTGGGCCTGCACGCCGGGCAGGAGGCGACTGATCACGTGACTCCCTCCGGCTGGGGGTGAGTGACCTATCCGACCGTCCGGCCGGCTGCTGCTCCTACGCTGCGGAGGGACGAGGCTCGGCTCCGCTCAGCTCACCGCGCGCCGCGGCTGTGCCCCGCGGCGGAATCACAGCAGTCGGCAGCCGCTGGCACGGTCTGTGGGTATTCAAATTGCCGTGTGCAAGGACGTGGGAACCGTGGGGCAATGGGGGCAACTCCCCCCCAACTTTGGAGCTGGGGGGCGACGCCCCCAAACTTTTTACACGTTCACTCGATTCTGTATAAGAACAAGGACATTGCCACCGTAGTTTCAACGGCGGCGCGCAGCGCCGCGAAATTTGGCACATCTGTTGGGACATCAATTACCCACACGGTGTGATTTTTTTTTTACCTCTGGTCATCTCAGGTCAGGTCACCAGAGGCCATTCTTATTTTTTAAAAAAATCGATCCGTGGCTATTTTTTTTTTTAAAGAATGGCCTCAGGACTGGAAATTTGTTATGTTTAGGCAGTGTGTAAAATACCTGCATATTATTTGGCTTCGCTGCTGCATTTCCGAGGCGCTGTTTCGACGCTAAACATCTCCCGCGCCAGGCCCTGAGGCCATTCTTTAAAAAAAAAAATCGAGACACGGCTCGATTTTTTTATAAGAATCGCCTCAGGTCAAGTCAAGTGACTCCACCTCTAAGAAGTTTGCGGTCGTGCCACAGACAAGGTGATTGACCAACCGGTTTGAAACTCACATGATATCAGGTGATAAGTACCTAAGTATATATCGATTTTTATTTGATATCGGTGAACTAAGGTCAGGTCTATTTCGTGACCTCCCCAT